>JAMPIV010020993.1:55000-273685 GCA_024509875.1 Oreohelix idahoensis
TTGACCCTGAGCAAGTAAAACATCCGATGTTTAATGAGACGCTGAAAAAGTTACGCTTGAACGCACACAATGACCCAAAGTTGACCTCCTTTTCTCACAGTTAATATGTCACAGGAGCCTTGACTGTTATCGTAAAGTCGCTTCTGTCAAAATATATGAATGAAAATTTCTATTTTAATGAATGGTGAAATCTAATGAGAAAAAACGTAGAAGTCACAATGACAATTACCCTGTACTTTGGTCCTTGTAAAGCAATGGTCCTTTCACAATGCCCTCAGCTCTTCTTTTATAATCTCTAGACATCACAGAAGACATTACTGCCGTAGGCTGAAACAAAATGTTACATTCACAACACCGAGACACTTTCTCGTGATGAACAACATTATCAGACATAGTATTTAAAACACCAGTGTTATTGTTACCTTGTTTATCTCTATTACAACTGACTCTGGGCTCATGTTGAGCAAAGTTAGCATACTTGCGTTTATTATTTGTTACATGATGAAAATATTTATTACTACAGTTGCTTTGTTTACAAACAATGACTCTAGACTTTTGCTGAGTCAAGTTATGTAGAGAAACATGTGAAGAGCTATTATCTCTCTTTATATTCTTGTCAATTCCTCTATTATGACAAATGTTATGTCTATAACCCAAGTTAGCATTGTTGTTGTTAACATATCTTCTTTGACAAAAATGTCCACTAGACAAGACTTGCTTTCTAGTAGCAAAATCATTACCAGATTGATAGTTTTTCTTACAGTTATTTCTACTATAACTTACAGAATTCTTCGGATCAAAATGTTGAAATCCGCTAAATTGTTTACAATTCCTTGGAGAATCAAAATTACCACTTGATAAACTCCCTTGGTACTGTCTAATCTTGTGATTATATCTCTTACTATCAATGTTCTTCTTTTCATCTATGGGAATATGTTTACCAATCCCGTCAAACTGGCTGTGCTGAGTTTGACAAGTAACTGAACCCTTAGAATGTTTATTTTCCTGCCCATAGTGGGTTTCATTCCTGGAAAATATAGTACTATGTTTATTCCCTGTTACAAGTTTATCATAATCTGCAACAGTAAACACGTGATTGATTTTAGGAGCCTTAACTTGCAATTTCTTACATTTCTCTTTGTAATTACTAGAACTGGCTGAAACACAAGAATCTTTCTTAGCCTGACGCCAAGAATTATCACTAGAGTCACTAGTACCACTAGCACTGGAAAAGTTGTATCTCCCACGAAAAGTTCTATGTTTACCATGTATGGCCTCTCTATGAGCTAAAAGTGTATGGGGTTGACTTTTCGCAACTTTCTGTGTATCACTGTCAACATGGACAGAAGACCACATTTTTTTTATCTAAGACGATGTCAAGCAGGCCATTTACCCGTTTTCTGGCCTCTGCAATTTCAATATCTCTATGCGCAATCTCTTGACTAAGTTTCTTATTTAAATCATTAAGAGCCAAAACTCTGCAACCTTCTTCTGCTAGCAATTTCTCAATCTTAGCAACCTTCTCTTTCTCAGAGGTCAACTCTACCAATGTCTCTTTTCCATCTTGCTCTTTATTTACCTTTATTGACTGTGTTTCATTCTCACCATTATTATTATTCACTAACTCATCGACTTCCCCTGGAAATACAGTATTCTTCTCTTCAAGTTTATCAAAACATACATCATGTATCATTACATTGTATAATCCTTCTCGCTCATTGGTTTCCGCTTTTAATTTTTCATACATGTCTTTCCTTCGTTGGATCTCTTGTGTAAGGTTTTCCACCTCAACATGCTTAACTTTTATCTGGACCTCCAATTCTTTAACCTTCAATAGTGAAGAATCCAAACTTGCTTGTACTCTAGCAAGTTCCAGGTTTGATCTATTTAAATCACTTGTAAGTTTAGCTAATTTTTCCTTAAGTTCATTCTCTTCAGCTTTACCCTTTAAGCAATTTTTTCCTTCCTGTCTGTTGACTCTTACTTCCTCATCTTCTAGCTTCTTTTCCTGGTTGTCAGCAATTATATTGTGTATACCCTTCAATATATTGTCGTGTTCAACATGAATATTATTATACACAAATACACGAAGGTCGAGCAGCAGCAACTTTGCTAAATTCCTAGCCATTCTTAAATGAGGGATGGACTGAAATCTATTCTCAGCAAAATCTCTTAGTGCTCTCGACGCACTGACCAACAATCCGTCCATCACGTGTGCTTCCAGTTCTGGTCCTTTTAATCTATGAAAATTTTTACCCTCTTGAAATAAATACTCCAATAAAGGCCACATATTATCAGGATCCATTTCGTCATCATCCATAGTGACTTACTTATTGAGATCACTGTATATGTATCAATAAACCTTTTACTCCTGACAGCTAAATAACCATACAATAAATTGCAACTATTCCCAATTACTGTCAGATCAATTTCTGTACAAAGAACCTTTATATGGTCATATCATATCATGGTAGTCAATACCACATGTTAATAGCCATAAATTACTTATGCATTAAATTCTACTTATATGTCATTATAGACATAAACAACATCAACAACAGAATTAAAAAAGAAATGCATAGAATTCAGAAGGCCTGAGGACATGAGTGACATGACACACTTTACAGAACAAACAAAAATCACTTATCTGTCAATTTTCCATTCCCTTCCGCCAAGACTTTAAATATCACACAATTCTGACGCTAAAACAGTCTATCGCCGAAAGGTATTGGATCTAGATTCTCTTCCCTTCAGGTCCTCGCTTTAGTAAGGTATGTGCTCGAATACTGCATAGGAGCACATGATGATCGTAACAGGAACACAGCAAACCCGCTCTTGACTCGAGCTATACTTGCAAAATGACTGGTACAACTGCACATACACTCGACTTGTACACGCTATCCTTCAGACGTTGTATCACCTCATAAACTGCTGGCTCGCTGCTTGATAATTTCGCTGCACATCTGATAGGAAATGTAGACTACAGACGTTGTTGTTTTCTACAGGCACGACACAGGACGTCAACTGACAGTGCTATAAAGCTGATTATTCCCACGAATAAGGCGTTTCCCAAATGCGCTCCACAGGCAGACTACAAACCAGGTCACGGTTTGAAGCACATGAGATTCAGGTCACGCATGAAGTTCTCTCAAAACGACTGTTGCGGGTGTCAGAACCCGAAAACAAATCTATCAAATGATACAGATATGTGGACTGTATCGATAACGATTTTATCCTTCAGTCTGTTAAATACTCTCTCAAGTTAGAGAAACTCTTGATACGCGAATGTCATATCCATTCGTTCCAATTTGAACTGGTCCACCACTGTTACCGATGATGAATATTACAAGTGGGTGAGTGATAGGGTAGACGTCGTATCTGTGTTAGGTATGTATTAGTGAGTGTGTGGTAGAACAGTCACTCACAACACAGGTACGTAAATAATAGTCATGGATGGCCGTAAACATCTGGTGTAATTTAAATGTCGATTTATTAAGTCACAGCACGATCACGTTTACATTGATATACACACAGTCACATTACAAGTCATTGCAATACAATACTCTTCAACATTCATCAGCAGATCTATATCAAGGCCTAAAGTCCTCACGACTCATCTCTGCGCTATAACACTGCGCTATAATACTGCACCCAGCAGTTCACATAAATTATGGCCTAAAGTCCTCATGACTCACTTATAATACTGCACCCAGCAGTTCACATAAATTATGGCCTAAAGTCCTCAAGACTCATCTCTGCGCTAGACTTATAATACTGCACCCAGCAGTTCACATAAATAATGGCCTAAAGTCCTCACGACTCACTTATAATACTGCACCCAGCAGTTCACACAAATAATGGCCTAAAGTCCTCACGACTCATCTCTGCGCTAGACTTATAATACTGCACTATAATACTGCACCCAGCAGTTCACATAAATTATGGCCTAAAGTCCTCACGACTCATAATAGCTTCCTCAAAGCTTCACAAATACTTAATATGGCCTGTCCCAATCCTGGACTCATAATAGCTTCCTCAAAGCTTCACAAATACTTAATATGGCCTGTCCCAATCCTGGACTCATAATAGCTTCCTCAAAGCTTCACAAATACATAATATGGCCTATCCACACAGCAAAAACATTAAGTCGACATTATTCAAAGCACTACGTAGGCATACATCCTCGAAAAACACACACAGACAGCGTTGACCACTCCCGGTCTGTCGTAGATTTTCGATAGGAGAATTAAGACTAGGTTTGGTCCCTTCTGAATAGGTTTGAATAGGTGATAGACTCAGTGAGAGTTAGTGAAAGGTAATAGAATTTCCACACACGTGAGATGATAGATTTTGATATAGTGGCTGTCTCTGAAAGCGAAAAAAAGAATTCTTCTCTCTCTCACCTATCTTCTACAACAGTTGTTACCGCGTCAGACAGACTACACCAATATACATATTACGTATATTTCTATCACTCACAGGCACGCACATACACGTGACGACAGGTAAACACACAGACGTGGGAAAACTATAACAATGATATATATATTATCTAGAACGAGCTGACCAAACACTATTATTAAGTTCAAGAGCGATTTTAATATCAGGAAAAAAATCGGCTCACAACATCAAAGAAAGTACATCAAGGAAAATACATATACACATAGTCATAAAAATTCAAGGAAATGTTGCAAGGATGATAGCCCCCTTATAGTGTTAACTCTAGGTTTAGCCCAGCCCCGTTAAGAGAACAGATGATGGCGCCAGAGTCACAGATACATAGGGTTTGAGTCTAAGAGTTTTCTTTGTTTTATCTCGTAATTATATGCACAGAGTTTGAAAAAAAAAATCTGATTTAACCTAAGACAAAAACACAAGAACTCTAGCCTTAGCAACAAATTATGCAGATTGAAAAAAAAATTAGGACAGCAACAGGGTGTCAAAGATATAATAGTGAAAATATCACTCAAACCAGCGTACACTCATTCATTCCGCCATGGCCTCTCATACATGTACTCACGACTTTGCTCGCTGCCTCTTGGAACACACTGATTTTAGATTTTCACACAGACTCAAAAAAATGCAGTTTTCTGCCAAGAAGTCCCCAGTTCCAAAAGACGTATTTAACTCGGAGTCTCCGGGAACGACTACTTGGGTGTGCAAATTTGTTCAAATGTCTGATTAAGTCACCTAACAATTATTCCAGGCGCGGGAGTTAGCAGAGCACAGTGTCAATAGCGTAGGTTTCTAGAAATGATGAATGTCAGGTCGGTGCCTTCCCTCAGTATAGGATTCACTTTAGTCACACCACAGATTTGTCCACACAAATATATATATATAGTCGGGAAATGTTAGTTAATACTTGAAGTGTTTCGCGCCGCCAGGCAGAAAGATTACGTAGAGTTTTTTCCTAGAAGAAATTAAGATCTGGCTCCAAGGTCCAGTATTTATCATTACAGTCTTTGAAAACCCGTTATTGGGATATCGTATTTCTGGCTAACTCGGGTTGCATATGCACTGTTAGACCAGTGGTACTTAAGAAACCCACGTGGTTCAAAATAAGGACTGTCTATTTCTTCACAAGTATGGAAACTACTACTAGGTGCTGGTAAAGTTAGGGTCACCCCAAAACTTTCACTGTGTGGAGGAAAAATAACACATATAATATAATAAACAGAATCTGTACTGGTTATAACTTACATTTAAACTTGCAAGCAGAGAGCTTTGCTTATCATTTAAACTTCCCGTGACGTAAGTTATATTTAAAAATCAGCAATCCTCATGAATTAGGAACACGTGCGTATTCCGTCACCATTCATGAGGCTCGATTCTAGAGTTTATACGTTAGTTTAGAAAAATACACTCGACTGAGTATTAGCGGTTAAATTAAATTCATAAATAGCTACAATTGCCGTTATAAGCTAGAAATTTTAATTTTATCCTGCTTTCCACTGAATGCTTCCCTAGAAAATATAATAGCCTACCACTTTATTTCTCTTCTGCGCTAAAGAAATAGATTAAAATGAATTAAGCGATTTAACACTTTAACACTCACAAAATCTATATATCTATCATATTAATTACCTCAACCACAGAATTACAGGTAGTCGCACAACTTAAGAATAAAATGCTGAAAATATTTCTGGAAGTCTAGAAGTTCGACAAATTGCCGAAAACAAACTGAGATACTTCGCTAACAGCTATTCTGTTTACGAGCAACCTATCTACTGTGAGTCTATGAGCGAGAAAGAAATTAAAGTTTCAAACTTGGCCAATATCTTTAAAATCGGACACAGGATCCTAATCTTATTTCGCCAAGCGAAATAGTCTCCCCTGTCCGTATAACACCTTCGTCCGCTTATCGCGTGACGTAACAGCCATCAGTGGCCGAGGGCTTGCATGAGTTGCAAATCTCAGACCACCGTCTGCAGTGCAGAGTGGATTTTCACGCTAAGCCGGGTTTTTTTCTGACGAAAAACCTCATGCGTTTACTGAAATGCAGACTCTCTGTCTACTTTCCATGTCCCTCGGGTGAATTTTCACGCCCCAGGCCAGAGACCCTCAGACGAATGTCTAGCGAATGCTGTAAATTCACGCCTATCGTCCGACCAGCGCGACTGACATGTACGCAATACCACCCAGGTGCGATTCTCAGTTTTAGAGAAAGGAAAACAGGTAAAGTTTGCGAATTATATGAAAATAATATTCGCAAAACGAATGGATGAAAAATATACAGGAAAAAGGAAATACAGAGATAATAAAAGAGAGAATTCGAGTGAAAGAATAGGAAGAAGATGTAGGAAATTAAATGAATATAAACCCTACGTGACACGGTCCAACGCTCCGAATCCCTCTTCTCCTCTCCGGGATCACACACTCTAGTCCCGCCAAAAAACCCAAAACGAGACTCCGCTGTTTTTGAACACAGCTCAAAAACAGTACAGAATAAATACATCTCAGCATTTGAGATAAAAGCGTTCGCACGCTTTCCTGTACTCTGTCACTCAAAATAAAAAGGATATGTTTCTATTATAACGTTAAACAAACCTCAGCTTAATCAGGTATACAAGTATTGTAACTCATAATCTACTTTGCCCAAAAACATATTCAGAATTACTGCCCTTTTCATAGGATCAACTTGTTACAGATGTGAATAGTAAATAAATAAAGATAATTAACGGGCACTCGTTTGGCAAGTAGCCCACCAGACAACAGAAAAGAAAATATAAGTGACAGGCTTAACATGAATCGAACCGTGGCCCACACAAACGGCGCCATCGCCTTAATGTGAAAGTAAATCATGAAAGAGCGCAGAGCTAATGCGCAGGGGAGCAAAATTGGCTGTGCGTCCTTTCATGATTTACTTTCACAGCAAGGCGGTGGCACCCTTTACATGGGCCACTTTCGATCCCCGGTAAACCTATCACTTATATTTTCTTTTCTGTTGTCTGGTGGGCTACTTTATAGTGCCTGTTAATTCCCTTTCCTTATTTTTTTTTAAGGACCTAATATAGTGAAATTTCCAACACTTCCCTCCCTTTCGGCAGTACCTCCCATGGGACTGCCGTTATCCAGGACGAACGGGTGGCAAAGAACACGCAGACTTGGCGTGAATTAATTGAAGGCCTGTGCTCCTCGGGGAGATGTAGTTGTTATGATGATAAATATTTAAGCTTCGTCTTGTTCAGAGTACTGTCATCCATCACGTTTTTTTTTCTTTTCGGTCCTTACGGAGCATAGAGCCCACTACTGCATCCGGTCCCATTGCCGGAAGCTTGTATCAAAACATTCCTAACCAGATTAAGATACTATCTATTCAACAAGCTGAAGATAGGAATTATCGATGAGTGTAACTGTTCTACTGATAAAATGGCTGCTAAACATTTACTTCAGAGATGCTCAACATGTGAAGAACAAGAGAAAATGGCGTATGGCCGTCACCAGTACCATTCCTGGAAAAGGTCTACGGAGATGACAACAGTCTCAGACTGACCACTCCTTTCTTTGAACTTATTCTAGTCGACGTTTGAGAGTGAATGAAGAGGAACAAGCATCACACACTGCCATACTCTTGCGGTAGTGATGTCTGTGGCAAGCTGTTTTACATAATGAGGTTCACAACCCACATGTATAACTTCATATTAGTCGCCATGTACTTCTTCTTCTTCTTCCTCGTTCGCCCTGAAAAGGACGGTGGCTGCGTTGTGTCTGTTTGCGCCTAAGCTGTGATATCTGCACCTTTCGGTCGACACATCCGACTTCAGCACGGCATTCTTTAGGGACCGGGTTTGCCTTCCCATTTCGATCCGTACTCGCTCAGCCAGACTGCACTGCTGCAGACTGTTTCCAGGACCACCACGTGGAGGTGGAGTACGGTCTTGACCAGCTCTGGTTCGCTGATCCTGATGCAAGCAGTCAAGCTATGGGTCGCTGACTACATTCACTATTGCTGCATCTTGAGGTCCCAGTCGCCATGTACGACATGCTTAAAGGGGGCAGTCGTATTCTTTCTTTGTCTCGTCGGAGACGACCCACGGGAACTACGCTGGACTTTTACGTGACAGAGGCTGCCATACTAACAGATTGTGCCAACGGTCACCGAGTATTCGTACTACGCATACAAGCGTATGTTACTAAGACCTGATAGGGGAGCACAGAATAGTAAAGTATGAAACAAATAAAGAGGGTTGGTCAGTGGGCCGGCTGTCCCGTTCTATGGAAACTGTGGCGATGCGGATGCAGCGTTATAATAATCAATACAATAGGTACAGCTCTTCTGTCTTAAATAGCTCAAAGAATGGGTTAAAGAATGGAAAAGCTCCTGGCAACGATAATTTAAATGCAGAGCTATTTAAGACAGACCCTGAGTAGTATGTCATGTCCAAACCGAGGCGGATTCAGTCGGAGGGGCATGACTTTTATATAGCAAAATACTCGATCGATTTCAGGCGGAGGAATTTCAGGCGGAGGCGCATGACTTTTTATATAGCGATATATTTTAGCTGTGGTGACTTCCTCTGACGAGCAGCTGGCGTCCTGGTAGGTTGTGTGTTGTGTATCACAATATATATTTTACAACATTTAGTTATATATTACAGCTAGTTATACGATATATTTAGACATACAATAGAAAGACGATATTTATGTTACAACATTTATACATATATATCACAACAGGAAGACGATATATTTAGACAACAGTTAGACATATATTACAACAGGTATATAGACATAGATAACAAAGATGTTAGTTAATATAGTTTTATTTTATATTCAATAGTGTTTTGTAGTAACAAAACAGATAGGGGCAAATAGCACTAACAAACAGGAGCATATATGTACAGTATATTTTGGGTTGGGATTGGGATTATACAATATTTACATAACAAAGGGGTTATAATAAATATAGCACCGGGGTACAGCTGCAGACCAGCCCTTGAGGGGTGTCGTCACATTGTCGTCATTGTCATCGTAAAAATAGAGAGGTGCGATGTTGTGTGTGTGTGATATGGTTTTTGAGGTGGTTGAGAGATAGTATTTGGGTAGGGAGATGTATTGGATTTGTGTTGTATCTGTCTTGGGTACAGAGATATTTTAGATGTTGAGGGGTGATGTGGTGACGTTGTCGGGATGCACCTGTCGTTTGATGTAAAAGTAAGACAAAGAGTTGCGGTGTTGCTCGTACGTGTATATGGCAGAGTTGTGTGTTCGGAACCCGATATTTTTCCCGCCCTGTGCGTGTTGTGTATTGAGGACTTCTAAGAATGTGTTTTTGTCTACTTTGTTGTGGTGTTTGTTCAAGCCTTTTGTTGTTGTCTTGTCGTAGTCACCAAAACAGTGATAAGTCTTGCTACAGAGGGAAACCATCCCTCTGCCTTCGTATTCTAATTTAAAAAGGCCCGGTGTCCGTTTGTCGTATAATTTCTGTTCGCGGCATTTCTGACAAACTACGTGCGTCCTACCCTCGCTAGCTACAAGGTCGGCTCTATGATCGGGACATACTTCGGCGGGGAACCACTGGTGGTAGGTACTATAAAACTTCTGTCGCATAGCGGGCTTAACAACGTCCGCTAAGTTGTCTGAACTGAGGGACAAGTAAAGGCTGTCTGTGTCTGTCTCACACAACTGAAAGTCTGCCCTATCTACAAATTTATCTAGACAGTCATAGTAAAACTCTAACATTCTCAATTTAGCATATTGATAAACGAAAAATCCTATCTGCGAGTGCAGGTCACAACTTATTTTCTTTTTTGCCATCTCTACTTCAAATATGTCGTCCGTCACTAAACTCATTTTCCTAAAGCGGGGACAATTTATTAATTTAGAGGTACCCTCTCCCGTCGTGTACGAAACCTCCACGTTCTTCGCCTTATTGGTCAACGTTTTACCATAGGCGGCGTTACCCAATAGTTTCATGGTTTCGCTGGTAATCGCGTAGGCAGGATCTGTATCGCCCTGGCGGCGCGCGTCTGAAACAGTGTCCCCAAACTGCTTGAAACACGTCACGGGTTTATATTCAATCACCTGGTAAATACAGGTGACATTTAAGCCTTTGGTCAGGAACCAGCAAAGCAAAGGCGTCGCCAACAGAATCTTTTTACCCACATAACTCCCGATCAACGTCCTTCTGGGGGTAGTCAGGAGTTTGTGCTTTTCGGCGTATTCCCGCATGAAAGGTCCAATATCATCTCTCGTGACGTCAACGTTTTTAAAAATGGGTGTCATCTCCGAGAAATGTTCCTTTAGGGAGTCGGGGACATGAATGTCACACTCGACTAGGCCAAACAAGGTTTCGTCTAGCACAGAGGCGAGATTATTTTCTTCTGTTAGCGGGTACCGACATTTGGTGTAAGATGGTTTCCGGGTTGGGAAGGCGGCGCGCAGAAAGTGACCGATTGATGGATCGTCTTCCTTCAACGTTTGCCACTCGCATTCCCACATTTCGATCAAGGTAACGTCGCACTCGTTCTTAAAATGGGCAGAAATTTCCCGTGTCTTTTCGTACACCTCAGCCAACGGTTTTTTATTGACTGGGTTAACGTCACGACCGGTGGTTAGTGGGCAGTTATGATGCCCGTGGAAAAGACAACCATGGAACTGGTAGACGGTGCGAGAATCTTTGTCCCAACCATCTACCCTAATGTGTCTATGACCCAAAGACATCTCACGGCCGTTAAACTGTGTTTTTTAGGTCACATTATTTTGGTGCGACACCCAACTCAACCAGTCGCGGCACTGAACGGTATATTTATGGAGCTTGTGGTACCTGAAACCATCCTCCCTGTTTCTTCGAACGGGAAAGTCAGTGGGCATTTTCTGCATTATCGCCCACAAATAAAGGGCGTTGGCATCAAAGCCTTTAATGTACTGTGCCGTTTTGCCACCTCTAATGCATGTTTGGCCTTGTTCATGAAACCTGTGAAATATAATGGAAGGTCCCCCAACTATATTTTGGCGCAACGTCTCGTGCAAATCCTGCTCCCGCTTGGAGCACAAAGAAAACGAGATGTTGGACGGGAGGGTTTTAAAAAGGTATTTTAACGTGACACCGGGCACGGAAATCGCATCTTTAAACATGTCTACCCCTAACAGCGCATAAAAACTAACCTGTTGTTCTAACGCCGCTAGAAAGGGGACTACGTCTTTATTATTGTACCATGTCAGAAAGTCGCGTAGTGTGGTCATGCGATTATCGCCCCACACTCTCTGACACTCGGCGTACTCGTCGGTAGAAATATTAGTGTTTTTAAGGGCGGAAAAAAATGCCGTGTGGGGTGGTAGCGCCGTTTCGTCTAGCTTTGCTAAATCGGTAATGTACTCGTAACAGAAAAAACCTTTGGTTTCTGTTACTTTATACGTCGCGAGATACTTGCTATAGCTAAAATCGGGGGCTAAGTAGTTGATGATGTCTAAAAACTTTAGTTGCTGGGTGGCGATACACATAAAGTTATTGTTTCTCTTGACTAAGTATTTGAAATCTTGGTCAAGGAAATATTTGATGAGATACGGTTTTATCACATTCACGTCATACTTTCCCGAATTGAAACCTAACACTGGCATCTCGCGCAAATACTCATCGAGTCTCTCGACGAGCCCCTCTAAATCGCCGAGTTGAGTATACACCTCATCAAAACGCTCACGCAAAAGAGCGTAAGAGGCCTCGGCAATGTTGGTCAGATGCCCGAGCATCCTATTTACCAAGTCTTGTGGATCCCCCGTTGTGATAAAACAAACGGGTTCCTCAAAACCGGGGACATTAGAGGCCACCGAACAAGACAGGGGCACGTGTTTGGCTGTGTAGGTAGTTGCGCTACCAGTGGGCCCTACAGCGTTATCGAAATAACACTCGTAGTCAAATGTGGCCCGGTAGGGAAAGACGAATGTTGTGTCGACATCTACACCCTGCGCCGCGATTAATCCCCAAATGGTATCTGGTGGGGTATAAACCTCACCCTTAAATATTTCCTTTCTCTTATCCCTGGTACACGTCGTCTCATGTCGCGCCATAAACTTATAAATCTTCCATAACTTACCGCATTTCGGACACGAAAAAGAATGACTGGCCCTATCAATATCTATAATATACATAAAATGGGTTTTATACATTAACAGACGCAACGTATCTGGAAACCTATCACTACCTCTAAGTTTGGGGGTCAGGGTTTGTGCGTCGCCAAATTCAAAAATATCTATATTTACTTTAAAACAGGTTTCTAACGCGGGAATATCTGTTAAATTAACACCGGGGAAATCGATGAGGGACGCTATTCCCTGCTGTGTTTGCCATTGAGCTACGAGCCGGCGCGTGGCTTTTCTAACATTCTTAACGGGCGCACCCCTAAATACGGCTAAACACCTAAAAAACCAAAAGTTATCACTGTAAGGTTGTAAACTCGAGTCCTGTTGTAATGTGTTGATGTGCATATTATCTGAAATATAGGATGGACTGTCTTGTAAGCAGCAACCGATTGGATAATCTTGGATATGATAGATATAGAAGGAGGTCGCAGGAATTGTTTCGATATAATATTTTGTATTTGGTCTGTTTATTTGTGCTTGTGTGAGAATGTCGCTGTCGTGTAAGTTTGAGACAAAAGATTTGAAATCTGTAATGTTGTTGACTAAGTGAGGTTGTTCTAAAACACAAGCGTTGTTATGAGAGGCATGGTAAAAGCGGAGGTCACGAGTTTCTCTGTGTCTCAAAACGTCGTGATGGCTGTAGTTAATCTTGAATCGTTTTGTCTGTTGTGCAAAGACAGGGAGCAAAAGAGACAGCCAGTCTATTCTTTGGTTATTGTGAAAGAAAGTGAATGTAGATAGGTATTTGTGTTTGTTTGCATGTGTCTTGATCGCACTCCAATTCTGTGTATATTTTTCTTTAATATCATTCGGTAAATCTTGTAAGCTGTCGTAGTCAGAGGATAGACGAGGTTTTTTGATATGGGTTTGGTGGGTACTGATCATTGGTCGTTTCTTGGTCTGGCCTGCAGCTTTTGAATAGGACGATGGGGTGGGACTTGTTGAAGAGGGCGCTGATGAAGATAATGTGGAAGTTGCTGCAGATGATGATGCTGTTTGTTGGTGCGCCAGGTTGAGGCCGGATGTGTGTGGGTAAGTCAGGGTGGAGGGAAATGTTATGAAGGGCGCTGATGATGCTGTTGCTGTGGTGCCTGATGATGATGATGCTGTCTGCGGGTTCGTCGATATTGATAATGCTGTGGCACCTGGTAGTAATGTCTGTGGGTTCGCTGGTGTTGGTGTGGTGCCTGCTGCTGCTGGGTTCTGTATTGAGTCTGGTGTGGCACCTGATGTTGCTGTGGTGCCTGCTGCTGCTGGGGTCTGTGTTGAGGTCGAAAGCTGGGTAGGGATAGAGGTGTGTTGCTGGTTTCTGTGGACTCGTAGATTATCAATACTAGAAAAGTCCTTCCCGCAGACCTCACAAGAGAGCAGAGTCAGTGAGTGCATGGAATTGATGTGACGTAATAGATTATCATGTCGGGCGAAAGTTTTGTTACATCGGACACATGTTATGTTGTGTCCCACTGATGTGGTTTGTACCACTGATGTGTCTGTTTGTGGTGTTAGTTCAGTAGTTGAACCAGACCCGTGTTTATTTTTTAAGTGCCGTTGAAGATTATCGGGTCTGGTAAATACTAGCCCGCAGAAAGAGCACTCATGATTGTGGCGATCGTGTGCTGTGGCCATATGTCGAGTAAGCGCGTGGCCCCGCTTGAAAACAGCCTGGCAGTGTAAACAGGTATAGCATCGTCGTTGAGGTGACTCCATCTGTGAAAAGAGGAACAAAAAGAAGTTAGACAAATTAAATTAAAAATATAACAAACTGAGAGAAAGAGAGAGAGAGATAGAGAGAGAGAGAGAGAAAGAGAGAGAGAGAAAAAGAGAGAGAGAGAGAAAAAGAGAGAGATAGAGAGAGAGAAAGAGAGATGAACATGTCGTTTAAAACTGCCTAGTGCATATATACATATATATATATATATATATATATATATATATATATATATATATATATATATATATATCTATATATATATATATATATATATATATATATATATATATGCATTGTTTTAATACATAAATGTTATATATTGTAACTTTCTAGTAAAAAACATCCATATAAAGATGTATATTTTTATAGAAAAATAAATAAAATAATTTGTTTCCTAATGACAACAGCAACAAACAAAGACAAATACCGAAAAATGAAAATAACAAATAAAGACACGAACAGAAACAAACAAAGCGACAAACATCCGAGTTTATATTTTTGTTAAAACAGAGATAGAGATAAACTTTGCCCTTTCTATGTGTTATAATGACGATATAAGTTTTAACATTTTATATTATGTATTTTTTAAATTTTATTATTTGTAGTTATTATGCTTTTTTTCTTTGTAGTGTCAGCTTCTAAGTACAGAAATACCCCTCGCGCGCGCGTTGTAGCGAGTTGGAACCAAATAAATTTATCGATCTACCTACCCGTCTTTGCGCCACAACCAAACAAGTATTTGAAATAGACAATTAGTCTCTACAAGTTTAGACTGTTTTTATCAGACAATATTACAAGTTGTGGTGTAATATCGATGATGACTCACCAACAGTCATAATGTTTGCAGAAAATGAACAAAGCACTTGCTTAACAACAGGCGAGAAACGCAGATAAGTTTTAAACTAAGACAATTTTTCAGAACCAAGTCTTATTCCTAGTACATATACAAATATATATATATATATATATTTTCTTTTAAAATGACGTGTAAGAATTTAACATCTTAACAAAACACAAAAATATGTTTTTAAATACCAACTAGTCTAGACTAATAACATAATAATTTGAAAATGATTAACTTTTAGCAACACTTCCTACCGAAGAACGAATACAGAAACAAACAGACACAGACACACGAATACCAAAAAATGAAAATAACAAATAAAGACGCGAATAGAAACAAAACACATAGCCAGATATTTTTCCACAGGGTCTTAATACGCTTAAACAGACACAGACATATATTTTTTTTAAATAGAGAAAAATCCATAAATATTTAAGATACAGAGATATTTATATTTAACACAAAACAGAATAACATACGTTTCGTTGTGATCTTGATGTGGTCTGGTTTTCAGAAGGCTGTTTCTTGGTTTCAACGTCTGATTTTTCAAAACGACTGGAGGTCTTTACTGGTCGCGGGTTGTTGGATGAATGAGACAGGTCTAAAACAATTCTTGATTAAGACAAAGGTTTGGTGTTCGCAGCGCGCATGCGTGCACAAGCGGTTCCGGGCGAAGTCGATAACGTCAAATGTGGCTTTGTGGGCGAATAGTGGAATCGATATGCAATTTCGTTCATTGTTTAATTGCACCCAGTAATTAATTATTCTCTGGTTGGAAAATGACATTTTACATTTGAACAAAGGAGGACATTTATAAAAAAATTCTAGCACAGATGCGACGCGCACGTGCGCAATTCAGAACTCAACTGCACGTGGCTTTGTTCCATGTGGCCACTCGTTATCGACAATGTGATTCAACATCAAAGACAAAAAGTTTAATTACACAGAGCTGTTCACGCATAATTAATTGGTACCGTTGCAGCCAAGTTTTTACGAGCAAACTTTCGGACAAAGGTTTACAAAGTAGAACTATGCTTTTTAGTTATAACTGTTCGTCTCAGTGTTTGTTAATGTTGTATATAAAAATATATATTATCAAACTTTGTGTGTGACAGTGTTTGTGGTGTATATATATGTAGAACTTAACACAAGAGACCGCAGTCAGCGACTCATAGCTTGACTGCCTGCGTCAGGACCAGCGAACCAGAGCTGGTCAAGACCGCACTCCACCTCCACGTGGTGGTCCTGGAAACAGTCTGCAGCTGTGCAGTCTGGCTGAGCGAGTGTGGATCGAAATGGGAAGGCAAACCCGGTCCTAAAAAATGCCGTGCAGATGTCGGATGTGTCGACCGAAAGGTGCAGATATCACAGCTTAGGCGTAAACAGACACAACGCAACCACCGTCCTTTTCAGGACGAACGAAGAAGAAGAAGAAGAAGAAGAAGAAGAAGAAGAACTTAACACTTTTATTAGAACAACCTTTAAAAAGCAAGTTTTAAAAAACCAAATCTTTAATATTGTTATAGTGTGTTGACTAAAAATGAATAACAAACGAGTGATATTTGTTGTGAATGGTAGTCACGTCTTTGTTACTGAGTACCGTTTTTAGAGCTGCGCAGTGGTTCTCATATTGGGTGGTTTGAAACATTGTGTGTATGTTTTTAACATGTTGCAGGGAGTCTCACGTTGTTGAAAACAGGGGTTCTCACTTTGTTTAGGGTCTTAGATATAAAATAACTGCGTAGAGAGTAATTTAATAAAACAGACAATGTTATTCTCTTTGTTTATCACGAAGCGGACCGCGCACGCATACAAGCTGTCCCGGGCGAAATCGATAATTCCACAAACACACTGCGCTGACAAGCTTTCATGGCCGTTGCCCCAAGATTTTACGTTCGTGCGTCAGGAAACAAAGTAATATAATTGCGTTCACCTTTTGACCTCACCTGTTTGTACATTGTCACAAAATAGAAGGAAAAACGATGTTTAAAATAATTGAGATAGTTATTTTGTTGAAGTCTTAGGTGGAAACGGAAAAAAATAATTGAGCATAAACTATGTTGGGCTATCGAGCTATAACTGTTGAACAAAGGAGAACATTTTCATTAAAAAACTAGCTTTCAAAACGAACTATGCTTTAGTTAACATATAACTACGTGTCTCCAAAAACTAGATATTTTGTTTGTCCGCTCGTTAGTATGACACTGGTGTATATATATAAAAAAAAAAAATTATATATATATATATATATATATATATATATATATATATATATATATATATATATATATATATATATATATATATATATATATATATATATATATATATATATATATATATATATATATATATGTGTGTATATTAAGAACTTAACATTTTATTGTAAAAAAATGATCAGTAATATTGTATACGAGATGGGTAATATTTTAGCTAGATATATAAAGGTAGAAAACTGACACAAAACAACAGCCTTGGAAATCGTAGGATTAGTTTGCGTCTGGGTAGCGAGTAAGTCTGTGGAAACTCGCCATCTAGTAATGCTACAACTATGAACTTAACGAGGTGGAAACCAACTTTGTCCCGTATCAGTAATGTTTATTATTTTTTATTGTTATTTCTGTAATTCCATATGTAAAAATTATGCATTTGTAAAATGGAAAAATATAAAACAGTAAAAGTGTGAATCAAAACTACGCTAAGGAAATTGCGAGATATGAAAATTATAGTACAGAAGTATGAAATACCTATATCAAAATTATGCTGTTAAGTATGAAGTGGACATTTGAAAACTGATATCAAAAGTATGAAATGGAAATGTGAAGGTTGTGGTGCAATAATTATGAAATGGAAATATGAAGACTAATACCACAATTAAGAAATTGAAATTTGAAAACTGATACCAAAAGTATGAAATGGAAAATGTGAAGGTTGTGTTGCAAAACATTATGAAATAGAAATATGAACACCGATAACAAAATTATGAAGTGGAAATTTGAAAACTGATATCAAAAGTATGAAATGGAAAATAGACTAACAATCCAGGTAGAAAAATTATGAGACACGCGTTATGAAATGTAACGTTCTAAAGTACAAAAACTGTTTTAAAATATCACGGAGAAAACTATGAAAATACATTTTATGTTTCAGGAGATATAGACTTTGGTTAATCTAAATTATTTTATTGTTATTAAAATGGAAGCTACTTTTAAGCACGAAGTTCTTGCATTAACAACAGAAACTACAAAAAAAGGGCAAGCCCTAAATGGTCTCCCCAGATTACGGTCTTAGGTAATAAAACAACCTTTAATACTCCAATTAATCCTCCGTTAGAACTAGATAAAGATAAAAATTATGAGTTTGTATATGTTAATTTATAAAACGATTTTTTCCTTTCCTAACGCTCACAAAGAAAATAAGCTTGTAAATTTAAGATGCGAAACAGTTAGTATAAGATTTCATGATAGCGAAAGCTAAACTTAATCTTACAAAAATGTATGAACGAGTAAATTAAATATTTTTGACACTCAAAAAAGAATAGTACAGCTGTTGCTATTAGAATAAAGGCAGAACCTGGAACAGGTGCTTTAGCCTTAACAAAAAGACAGATAAACAAATTACAAAACGCATGTTCTCAAACCAAAGGAGTTGATATTACTTTGAGTGTAAAACAAGATTAAACATAACAGGAAGCTTGGGTGAGGTTTCTTAGCTGCTTTAGATAGTATGGCTTTATCATTACTTAAACATCTGTTCCTGCTATAACAAAAACCTTAGGAATTGGGGCATTACCTGGTTTAGCTTCTAGTGGTGTTCAATAGATGTCTCGTACACGACGGGAGAGGGTACCTCTAAATTAATAAACTGTCCCCGCTTTAGGAAAATGAGTTTAGTGACGGACGACATATTTGAAGTAGAGATGGCAAAAAAGAAAATTAGTTGGGACCTGCCCGCGCAGATAGGATTTTTCGTTTATCAATATGCTAAATTGAGAATGTTAGAGTTTTACTATGACTGTCTAGATAAATTTGTAGAAAGGGCAGACTTTCAGTTGTGTGAGACAGACACAGACAGCCTTTACTTGGCAGTTAGTTCAGACAACTTAGCGGACGTTGTTAAGCCCGCTATGCGACAGATGTTTTATAGTACTTACCACCAGTGGTTCCCCGCCGAAGTATGTCCCGATCATAGAGCCGACTTTGTAGCTACCGAGGGTAGGACGCGCGTAGTTTGTCAGAAATGCCGCGAACAGAAATTATACGACAAACGGAAACCGGGCCTTTTTAAATTAGAATACGAAGGCAGAGGGATGGTTTCCCTCTGTAGCAAGACTTATCACTGTTTTGGCGACTACGACAAGACAACAACAAAAGGCTTGAACAAACACCACAACAAAGTAGACAAAAACACATTCTTAGAAGTCCTCAATACACAACACGCACAGGGCGGGAAAAATATCGGGTTCCGAACACACAACTCTGCCATATACACGTACGAGCAACACCGCAACTCTTTGTCTTACTTTTACATCAAACGACAGGTGCATCCCGACAACGTCACCACATCACCCCTCAACATCTAAAATATCTCTGTACCCAACACAGATACGACACAAATCCAATACATCTCCCTACCAAAATACTATCTCGCTACCACCCCAAAAACCATATCACACACACACAACATCGCACCTCTCTATTTTTACGATGACAATGACGACAATGTGACGACACCCCTCAAGGGCTGGTCTGCAGCTGTACCCCGGTGCTATATTTATTATAACCCCTTTGTTATGTAAATATTGTATAATCCCAATCTGTGATCATATTTGAATACACACTGTCTTTCCAATATAAATGCATATATATATATATATATATATATATATATATATATATATATATATATATATATATATATATATATAATGTTAAAATATACTGTACATATATGCTCCTGTTTGTTAGTGCTATTTGCCCCTATCTGTTTTGTTACTACAAAACACTATTGAATATAAAATAAAACTATATTAACTAACATCTTTGTTATCTATGTCTATATACATGTTGTAATATATGTCTAACTGTTGTCTAAATATATCGTCTTCCTGTTGTGATATATATGTATAAATGTTGTAACATAAATATCGTCTTTCTATTGTATGTCTAAATATATCGTATAACTAGCTGTAATATATAACTAAATGTTGTAAAATATATATTGTGATACACAACACACAACCTACCAGGACGCCAGCTGTTTGTCAGAGGAAGTCACCCCAGCTAAAATATATCGCTATATAAAAAGTCATGCGCCTCCGCCTGAAATTCCTCCGCCTGAAATCGATCGAGTATTTTGCTATATAAAAGTCATGCCCCTCCGCCTGAATCCGCCTCGGTTTGGACATGACATACTACTACCCTGAGCTAGCAGCAGAACTATTAGAACCACTATTTGCACAAGTCTGAAAAACGGGGACAACACCATCAGAGTGGAACAAAGGAATAATTGTCAAATTGCCCAAGAAGGGAGATCTTTGCACACTGCAATAATTGGAGAGGAATCACTCTTCTCTCAGTTCCCAGCAAAATACTAGGCAGGATAATTATACAGAGAATTTCAAAAGCAGTAGACCACAAACTGAGGAAAGAACAAGCAGGATTTAGAAAGAACAGAAGATGTGTAGATCATATATTCACTCGCAGGAACATTATAGAGCAGTGCTCAAAATGGCAAAGACAGCTGTACATTAATTTCGTTGATTTTGAAAAGGCTTTTGACAGCGTACATAGGGGACAGTTTATGGAAAATACTGAGGGCTTATGGAAATCCAAGCTGCATAGTGTCAATCATAAAAAGCCTCTATGCCAACTTTACGTGTAGTGTTGGGCAGAGCAACCTAACCTTTGAGGTGAAGACAGGAGTACGACAGGGATGCCCCTTATCAACCACTCTATTTTTAACAGTCATAGACTGGGTGATGCGCCAGACAACAGAGGGCAGTCCAAGAGGAATAAGATGGACAACACTTTCTACATTGGAAGATCTGGAATATGCAGATGACATTGCACTACTAGCACATTCACATCAACACATCCAGGAAAAAACGGACAGACTTAATAAGTTTAGCCAGCAGGTGGGCTTGAACATCAATTTAAAGAAGTCAGAGGTCATGACGCTCAATGTGAGTAACCATGAGCGCATATCAGTAAGGAATCAGCAAGTGGTACAAACAGACACCTTCACATACCTAGGATGCATAGTAACACCATACGGCGGGGCAGGCAAAGACATCAGCATCAGAATGAATAAGGCAAGAACAGCCTTTTTTAACCTAAACAACACCTGGAAGTCCTCTCAATACAGCACGAGCACAAAATTAAGATTATATCAGAGCTGTGAGCTTTCTGTGCTTCTCTGTGGTGCGGAATGCTGGAGAGTTACAGAGAAGGCGCATGACTTTTATATAAAGAAATACTCCGGGTCGATTCTGCATGTGGAGCGGCAGGTGGTGGCGCATGACATTTTATAGAGTAATATATATTAGCCGGGGTGACTTCCTCTGACGATCAGCTTGCGTCCTATTGTCCTCTCATGGTTCGATAATGGCGAGTGTTTGTTTGTTTATGTTTACAATGTGTAGACGACATTTATATTACAACATAGATACAAAGGTTTAAAAATAGAAGTATATAGTTAATGATCTCTTTTAAAAGAATACTTGAGTTAAAGAAGAAAATATTAAAAAATCGATTACGGCGGCTTATGTTACTAAGGGGGGTTTTTGAAGCGAGTGGAGCCTTTTTGTGCTGGCGGGGGTGACGACGTATGTTGGGGTGTAGCTGGTGGTTGTTGGTTAGGGGGGATTTTTGTGTGTATGACTCAGGAGTGAAGTGTTAGAGACTTGCCTATACCAGGGACAGCATCTAGAGGTGGGAGTGAAGTGTTAGAGACTTTACTAGGGCCAACATCGAGAGGTGGGAGTGACGTGTTAGAGACTACATCAGGTCTAGCATCAAGAGGTGGGAGTGAAGTGTTAGAGACTTGGCTATACTAGAACAAGCATTGCGAGGTGGGAGTGAAATGTTAGAGACGTCACTATACCAGGTCCAGCATCGAGTGGTGGGAGTGAAGTTTTAGAGACTTGACTATACCAGGTCCAGCATCTAGAGCTGGGAGTGAAGTGTTAGAGACGTGCCTTTAATAGGTCTAGCATCTAGAGGTGGTAGGGAAGTGTTAGAGACTTGACTATACTAGGTCTAGCATCAAGAGGTGGGAGTGAAGTGTTAGAGACCTGACTTTACAAGGACCAGCACCGAGAGGTGGGAGTGAAGTGTTAGAGACTTGGCTATACCAGGGACAGCATCTAGAGGTGGGAGTGAAGTGTTAGAAACTTGCCTATACTAGGTCTAGCATGAAGAGGTGGGAGGGAAGGGTTAGAGACTTGACTATACTAGGTCTAGCATCAAGATGTGGGAGTGAAGTGTTAGAGACCTGGCTATATGAGGACCAGCAATGAGAGGTGGGAGTGAAGTGTTAGAGACTTGCCTATACCAGGTCCACCATCGAGAGGTGGGAGTGCAGTGTTAGAGACTTGACTATACCAGGGACACCATCTAGAGGTGGGAGTGAAGTGTTAGAGACTTGCCTATAATAGGTCTAGCATGAAGAGGTAGGAGTGAAGTGTTAGAAACCTGACTATACCAGGTCTAGCATGAAGAGTTGGGAGTGAAGTGTTAGAGACCTGACTATACCAGGTCCAGCATCGAGAGATGGGAGTGAAGTGTTAGAGACTTGACTATACCAGGTTTAACATCTAGAGGTGAGAGTGAGGTGTTAGAGACTTGACTATACCAGGTCCAGCATTTAGAGGTGGGAGTGAAGTGTTAGAGTTCGAGAGGTGGGAGTGAAAGAGACGTGTCACTATACTAGGGCCAGCGCCTAGAGGTGGGAGTGCAGTGTTAGAGACTTGACTATACCATTTTTTGTGAAGGTATTTTAATTGTTATGTGTTGTTGTATTGTGTGTTGGTGTGTTTGTTTATACATATACACATACAATATATAAAAAAAGATAAAAAATCGATAATTGCGGAAAATAAAAAAAATCGATAATGGCGGGTTAGTAGGTTACTAAGGGATTTTTTTAGTGAGAGTGTGGGGGTTATTGATTTTGACTGGCTGGGGTGATGACTCATAGATGTGTTGAGGTGTAGCGCTGGAGTAAGACAATGTAAAAGCTGTGGGGTGTATGTGGTATTGGTTTTGGTCTTGTCTGGTAATTGTGTGTGTAGGTATTTTAATTGTTGTGTGGTGTGGTGTAACTGATGGGTGTGCGTTTTTGTGTGCCGTTGAATTGTGTATGATTCGGCATTGTGTTGTGTTGTCTTTTTATACAATATTATACAATATATATTTTACAACATATATTAATACGTATACGCACAATAGTTATACACACAATATTTATACATCATAGATAACAAAGATTTCTTAATTGTAATAAATATATTTAATGATCTGTCTTTTAAAATAAGACGAAATATCAAACTAAAGCGCTAGTCTCAGCCGCTTTGTAGGTCTCTGCTTCTTCGGTGGTAGATTAAAGACATCGTCCGGGTGCTTGTCTGTGGTTGCTGTAGGGGGACAAGGGTTGTTGTTAGGACACCAGCTCGATCATTGAGCGTTTATAAAATTCCGTTGCCATAGACGGTGACGTCAGGGTTAAATATAACTATCTAGAAAAGCGTAATAAAAATCTAACAGGCAGAGTTTTGCGTATTGGTAGACGAAAAAATCCTATCTGCAACGGGATTTACCTTTTTAAGACTAACCCTGCTGCTTATTTCTGTTCACGTCACAAGCTCAAATCACAAGCGATCAATAGTAGAAATTTATGAAAGAAACATTCCTTCGTTCATGTGTTCGAACCCCCCGCGACTTAAGGTTTCACTTTTTTCACACAGACGACATCTGGTGATAGGTTTTATATTGTCTCCCAAGCGGTTCAAACATGCGGTGACCACGGAAATGTAGTACATTAAATAAATGTAACTAAGTATTTGTTCCAGTTATCAAACGGTTATCTACGTTTTTGTCCTGCAATTTTCAAACTTTAGTAAAAAAACTTTTCTTCCAATCAGCAAAGAGGGGCCCAAAATTTTCTCCCAGGCCTGCTCAAAGGTTCCAACCTGTAGGTAAATAGATCAGCTGTCAAATACTTCTTTAAATATTTCTTTAAATATTTGTTGCAGTTTTCCAAACTTTTCATTAAATATTTTTTTTTCATTAAATATTTTTTTGTGTTGTCAGTACTTGACAATGCAAATAATTCTTGCAGCTGTCAAAAATTTTCTTCCACTTGGCAATTATTTGTTTCCAGTTGCCAAATATTTCTTCAAAATTTTCCCACTTGGCAAATATTTTTTTCCAGCTGTCAAAAATTTCTTCCACTTGTCAAATAGTTCTTACCGCTGTCAAAATATTTTTTCCACTTGGCAAAAAAAAATTTCTTCCACTTGTCAAAATATTTCTTCCACTTGACAAAAAATGTCTTACACTTGTCAAAAATTTATGCAAATATTTTTCCCACTTGGAAAATATTTCTTACAGTTGTCAAAATGTTTCTTCCACTTGTCAAATATTTCTTCAAATATTGCGTCCACTTGTCAAATTTTTTTCCCACTTGTCAATTTTTTTTTTGCATGTGTCAAATATTTCTTCAAATTTCTTCCCGCTTGTCAAATATTTCTTACAGTTGTCAAATAATCATGCAAATGTTTCTTGGATGTGTCAAATATTTCTGCAAATTTCTTCCCGCTTGTCAAATATTTCTTACAGTTGTCAAACGTTTCTGCCATGTGTCAAATGTTTTTTTAAACGGGTCTTCCATGTGTCAAATAGATTTGCCGTTGTCACATATTTCATCAAATGACTAATCCGGTTGTCAATATTTCGCGCAGCTGTCAAAAAATTTCTTCCAGTTGTCAAATATTTCTTAAATTATGTCTGCTAGTCGCCAAACATCTCTGCAAAGGCAACCATCTTTCATGCAGCGGACATGGCCAAGCCAGCGCAGTCTTCCCTGTCTCAGCCGGGTATACAGGCTTTGAAGACCAGCACGTGACAACACCTCGACATTTGGTGCTTTATCTTTCGACGAAATGCCGAGGAGGTGGCGCAGACACGGTAGATGGAAGGTATTGAGCCTTCTTTCTTGCTTAGCATAGATTGGCCAAGCCTCATTACCATATAGAAGGGTACTGGTGATGCAGGTGTTATATACCGGAGCTTTAGTCGTCGTTGTGAGTTTAGAGTTCCCCCAAACACGTGATGTGAGATGGGCAACCGTAGCTGCAGCTTTGTTAATGCGACTGTCAATTTATGTGTCCAGAGAGAGTTTGTCATTGATGATAGACACAAGGTATGTGTGTGGTGCATCACTGCCAAGTCATAGTTATCGATAGTGATAACTGGTGCACCACCTACCACTTGACTCAGCCCACATATTTTCTTTAGACTTATTGTGAGGTCAAAGGCCTTGCATGCTTTGGTGACGCGATTCACCGAGCTCTTTCTAGCAGCAGATACGAACGGGGATCCCCGATCAGCTAGTCTGTTTTCGGGAAAACCCAATCTGTTGAATACTAAAAATAGCACAGCCGCGGAACTTGACGAAGGCCCGGAGTGGATGCCGGGATTCTCAAAATGTGGAGTAATACAAACATGTGATGTCTTCTCCGTTTACTGTGACAGTCTCCACCTCTTGATGCTAGACCTAGTATAGTCAAGTCTCTAACCCTTCCCTCCCACCTCTTCAAGATAGACCTAGTAAAGGAGGAAGTCACCCCGGCTAATATATATTACTATATAAAAAGTCATGCGCCACCACCTGCCGCTCCACCTGCGGAATCGACCCGGAGTATTTCCTTATATAAAAGTCATGCGCCGCCACCTGAAATCTAACCGTTTTGCGCCTGACATACTACTGTTGTTGTGATAAACGAGCGCCAAGGCCTTATAGCTCTATCTTTTCCTACATCTCTCGTATTTTATTTTCTCCCACATTTGTGCTCTTTCATCCCACATTTGCTATCCCACATTTGCTGTTTCATCGTTTTGATTACTCGCGACCAGTATCTAGAGAACCGCCTTTGTTCTTTCATCGGTGGTAAAATAAAGTCTTTTGATTGAGTCCCCATACCTGACATCATCGTTTGAAGTCCACATTGAATCGTGATAAATCTGGTGAAAACACATCTGGTCATCCAAATCAGACATCTGGGCATTATACAATTTATGTGGACTGTTGTTATCTTTGGTGCTCGGCCAGGTCACCACATTGGACGCCCAGCTTGGCCAGGTGAAAACGTCTCATGCTGATTAAACCAACCGGCATGTACATCAATAGGCGGCGCCACAAAGAGGACATGTTAGCATGCTGGCGACAATGGGCGGAGGTAAAAAAGAGTGCCGCCAACACATGGAACAATAAACAACCAGAGAATAATGTGACAGCACTTTTGCATTGGCCAGCCAATTATATCCATACCGGTTTGTCAAAAAAGCCAGGCAACGAAAGTTGATCGCGAATTACCACACCCACGTTTGGACTGACAGGGGACAAGAGCGATCCTGTGAATGAGTGACCAGAGAGGCTCTCAGGGATTGGTTGTATGGGCGGAGCTGTACGGCACAGGTCCAAGAAACCCACATTGGACCTCCAGAAATATAATCTACCGCGTAGCTTGCTAGAGAGAGGAGTCCAGTTTTTACACTGTGAGGTAGAGATTACACTAAAACGCCTAGCCTAAACACACGTGTTTATTCAGAGTGGATAATAATTCATTTCTGTGGTAAATTGTGTTCTTAAAGGATTTTGCGAAGGGAAAATAAGGTTAGCAGATCTTATACAGATTATTACTACATTTTCTTATTCTTTGTGTAGTTTAACCTCACAGCTAAACATGCGAAAGTTAGAGTTTCAATTAATTCTTTTCATAACCGATTAATAAAATCAGAAGATTTTCCTAGACGATGATAGGATGATAGGAGGTAATTAATAGTTCATACTTCACCTTAATCATCATCATAGTCTCTCATACACAAGATATTTAACATCATTAGAATCGAACTCAGAGAGAGATAGAGAGAGAGAGAGAGAGAGAGAGAGAGAGAGAAAGAGAGAGAGAGAGAGATCAATAATGAGCAGTAGTATGAATGAAAGTCAACCAGTGATGTTAAATGTGGAAAACGTATGAAGACTTTTGTGTGTCTTCAGTTCATTAGAAGTCTGAGTCTACACGCAACGTGTCTGACATCTAACCAGAAATAAGTTATCAAAAAACGGACATTTGGCTAGCAGAATTCGCCATAGGACATCTTTTATTCCTCAAAAAAAAAAAGGAATATTTCCTCACCCACAATTCAGACGGTGGCGCAGCATTTTTCGTCACCCATATACTTCTGGCTCGCAAGTTCAATACAGAGTTATCACAAGTTTAAATCACTCGAAAGATCATTATTATCTGAAGTCATGCAAAAGAGCTCAAAAGTGGAATCTCATATTTATACCAAGTGCAACACGCTCTTAAGCGCATTCTATGAAGCAGACTCTAAAGTATATTTTATGAATCACGACTACATACGCAAGATTATGAGTCTACATATCACTAACATTTCGTGAAGATATCCAGTCTGGCCAGTACCCTTGGGAGATTAGACAACAAACCTTTTGTTCATATGACAGCTATTAACTGTTGATCAACACTACAGAGATATACTCAAACAGTGAAGGAATATAAATATATATCTCGTCAACGTTCTCAGTCCGACAACAGTTTTCATCAGAACGTCCTCGACTTAGAGATACCCCAATCGACATAGCGTATGACAACTTGGGACATTGTATGCATACATGTGAATCATCGTATCCATAAGAAGCATTTAGAGACACATGGACGGTGTAGATTACTCACCATTTTGGTAACACATATCATATCACATCATCATCATTTCGCTTTACACCAGTTCATTCTTAATTAACTATTACTTAATTACCTGCAATTTTAATATCTCATCTGTGTGTTTTGTGTGAATCGTCTTTTATCACCATCACGTTCTAACCATTACTAACCTTATATGTGTGTTTATTTAATTAATAAACCCAACAATCGTTTGATCATTATCTAGTTTGTTAATGTGTCACTCGTGCTGTCGGTGTTACATATTCACATATAGGAACATTTCTCTACTCAGATGAGGTTGGGGGCTTTTTCTTTTACGGGATCTAAGGGCAGAAGCTAAGGTCGTTGGGAAACAGAACTCTTTCCATAATTAATTAGAAAACACTGTCCAGTGGAAAGCATTCGCATTCCTGTCTTCTTGTTCCTAATACGAATAGGTCTTTATTCTTTCTTAACGAGCCAATTTCTAGAGACCTTATACCTACTATCTCATAGGCTATTCCTGGCAAAAACTACTGTGGTAGTTGCCCCAGTACACACCACACGACAGTTATCTAGGTTCCCAGGCCAGATGAAACTATCAGTGCTTTAACACCAGAACGACACCAACGATACCAACGCTATGAAAGGAATCCGAACTCCTTGTTAATCACACGTACATTTTAATCACGATTGCAAAGGCATGATTAAATCCTGTATATCCTGATCCATTATCCTTATAATATACACTATCCAATTAGTTCCATATAAGAACACATTCGAAGACTGCCAGCTAAGCAGTAAACACGTCCTGCCAACACAGTAGAGACATAAACAATAATAATATCGCTAGGCCAAACAAAACGACGTCATGTGCTACTTACGCATAGCGACCACAAAACGGTGCTAACACTTGTGAGCACTATATTTAATTCCATTCTAAACTATCATGTGGTGTGCAAAAGGCATACGCCACAGAAACTATAACCAAAAAAGCTTCAACGACGACGACACGGTCAAGCCAAAAGTTAACCAAACGTCATTTCAATAATTAAACCCAGCTATCAAAGACGAACCAAAATAGCTGCAGACTTTCAGTAATGGGCCTTTCCATTGAAAAGAAGGGCTAAGTGATATGACAAGATCACTAATATGGAGTTTGCAATGAGAGCAACCGAATGACTGGCGGTAAAACCGGGTGGGGGGAAGTTTGGGACCCCTTAAGGTGCAGGCGCAACACCCAACGGTGAGTGGACCATGCTCTGGCCAGCACCATCGTAACCCCCAGGCATGGGTTAAATTCCAGGCAGATGAAGCTCGTAAGCCTTGGAAGGCAGTTCATCTAGGAGAAGGAGAACTCTGATATCAAACCACCTGCTGCCTTGTAGGTAGGCTGGGGACAATCAAGGGCTAAGGAAGTCGACCCTACAGAAATGCCTGTTGAAATCGGATGCACTGGGCTTAACGAAACAGTGCAACGTACTTCGCTTAATTAAGACCTCACAAATACAAATTAAGCAGTGTAGTAGTACTCATCTCGTGGAGTCCCGCCAGGCGGTGAAAGTTCCAGACCCCCCGCGTCGAAGGGGTTCAAGCAATGCTACTGGTGGCAACCTACCCCTGAATTGTGGAGTCAAGGTATAGAGGGAAAGGGCAAGAGCTACTGATCAAACACCAAGAACACTCAACATCCTGCGTGGAATGCTTACTTACTTACTTACTTAGTCGTTCCCCTTCTACCGTGAGATGTAGAGGTTTGGAAGAGAGAGCGCCAGACTATTCTATCGGCTGTCTTCCTCCTGGCTTGGTTCCATTCTAGTCCTCGGTCCTTCAAAGATTGTCTAATGTTGTCCTCCCAGCGGACTCTGGGTCGTCCTCGGGGTCTGGATCCTTGGCTCTTTGTTTCCCATGCTTGTCGTGGTAGCCGATCTTCTCCCATTCTGCAGACATGGCCAAACCATCTTAGTTGGGACTGTTCTACTTGGGTCTGTAGGGGGTGGCATTTTAGGTCTTGACGTATCGTCTGGTTGCGTACCATGTCTCTTCTTGTTACTTCAACCACCTTCCTCAGATACCTCATTTCTGAGGTTTGGATCTGGCTTTTATGGGTTGTAGTCATTGCCCATGACTCGCATCCATATGTCAAGACTGGGACATAGGTGGAGCGGTATACAGCCATCTTCGTTTTCTTACCAACCTCTCTCTTGCTGAGGAATCCTCGATTTATGGCCTGAAAAAGTCTCCCAGTTGCTGCTTTTCGAGTGGCCAACTCTTCTTTGATGCCTCCCTTTCGGTCTATAATAGCTCCGAGGTATTTAAAGTGGTCGACCTGCTCCAGGACCTGTTCTCCCAGCTTAATCTGATGTCTTCTTTCTTCTCGTGATATCACCATGGATTTTGTTTTAGAGCTGCTTATGACCATCCCTCTCTTCTCCAGCTCTTCCTTCCAGACTTGCAGGTTGGATTAGAGATGTGCCTCTGATTTAGCAATCAGGGCAACATCATCAGCAAATGCCAGCTCCGAAATATAGACCTGTCTCATCTTCCAGTACCCCACTGAATACTTTCTTGTTCTCTCATATATGCCTTGATGACATCGTCCATAAGGAGTATGAAGAGGTAAGGTGATAGAATATCACCTTGTCTTACACCAGTGGTGGTCCTGAACTCTTCTGACTTATGGTTTGCTGTCCTCACATAATTTCTGCAAGACTTGTAGAAGCTCTGTATAGCATGAATCAGAGGTGCTGGAATATTCTTCCTTGTCAAACAGTCCCAAAGTTTGCTCCAAGGGACCCTGTCAAACGCCTTTTCCAGATCTATAAAACAAAGATGGATCTCACTCTTATACTCAAGGGCCTTTTCACTCAGCTGTCTGAGTGTGAAGATTAGGTCTTGAGTACTTCGGTTTGCTCGGAATCCGCACTGGACCTCATCCAATTGTGGCTCAGCTAGGCGTCGGAGTCTCTGCTCTAGGATTCTAGAGTAGATTTTTCCAGGGACACTGAGAAGGGATATGCCTCTATGGTTTCCACACTGTCGATTGTCACCCTTTTTGAAAATTGGTGTTATGATGGCGATCTCCCAATCCTTTGGTATGGTCTTGTTTCACCATGCTGCCTGTAGGACCCTTAAGAGTAACAGGTCGCCTGATGCTCCCATGTACTTAACCATTTCTGGTGTTATACCATCATGCCTGCTGCTTTGCCCTTCTTGATTTTCTCCAGTGCTGCCTTCAGTTCTTCCAGCTTTATGTCATCTTCATCACCATTGGTTTCCTCTTCCGTGCTAGTGGTTATCATTTCTGATGTTTGACCTTGCTCACCATCAAGGAGTTCTGAGAAATATTCTTTCCATCTTTCCATTACTTCCTTCGGGGCAGTAAGCAATTTGCCTTGCTTGTCCTTTATAAATTTGAGAGGGCATTGTTTTTCCTTTCTCATGTTCTTTAGGGTCTTATAGAACAATTTCTGGTTTTCTTGTGCATCTTTTTCTAGCTTTTCTCCAAATTCTTCCCAGGACTTCTGTTATGCTGCTAGCACTTTGTTCTTTACTTCTGTTCTGAGTGTCACATATTCTCTATATTTTTCCATTTGTCCTGTTGTGTTTTTAGCTCCTAAGTATTGTTTCCATGCCATTTTCTTCTCTCTTATTTTCTCTTTGACTTCCTCTTGTAGCGGGAGGTTATTTAAAATTATCTATTATGTAAGAGTATGCCAGTAAAGAGTTCTGACCTTACAAGTAATACCCCAGTCTTAGAAATAAGCACTGGTGTATTGTTATCATAAAAATAGTCAGACTGTGAAAACCCTGGCCCAGTTGGTAAGAAGTAGTACCAGGATTTAAGGTGTCTCCTCCCTGTGACTATCTTATGATTACTTATATTCTAGGGGATAAGTAAAATGTACATTCACTGAACCCACAAAATGGAAGAAGTGAATAAATCCTCAGGTACAGTTAAAACAGTTTAATAATTACACTAATATTCTATTACTGCTAGTTGGAACAGAGCATTGAAATATATAAATATATAGAAAATAAAGTCACACCATTACTATTATTGTCTGTTTAGACTTCAAGATCTTAAATAATAAAGTTACTGAAATCACTGTTATTAGTCCTTTGAATTTAAGGATAACTGTCATCAGTTGACTGAGTTTCTGTATGGTTAATTATTATTTTCAACTATTGGCTGTTTCACATGTATAGGTGGTCAGTGTCAAACAGGACACTTATCTTTCAACTTGACAATGCTGAAACTGAACTGTCCTTTGCTGATATCAGACTTGGTAGGCCCAACAGTAGGGATGCCAATGACCAGTTGAAGTTCACTCTTTGGGGTCCTGCACTTTTGTGGGATTGCCTCTGATGAACGACACAGGCTTCTGATACTGGACAGTCTGGTTTGAGTTATTTCATGGAACCTGCAACATATCAGCCTTGGCTAGTATCTGGCTAGACTTGTAGCTGACTAGCACAGATGTCAGACCAGTCAGTCATCAGATGCCACCGTTATACAATCATAGTAAGTAAGGACATCATTTCAGTGATATAGCATTAATATTAACATTTCAGTTAAGTGTAACTGACTAGCACATAAGTCAGACAAGTCAGTCATCAGGTGTCAAAGTTATACAGTCATAGCAAGTAACATCATTTCAATGATACAGAATTAATATTAACATATCCGTAATAAACATCATCTGGTTTACTCTGCTCCTATACATCCTTTTCTGATCTATAACTTGATCCTTCTAAATCATATCAAGTACAAATTCAAATACTGATGCTATCTTAGCAACTACCCAAAATTAATACATAAAATAAATAAAGTGAGTGACCACGTGATCAGGTTGCTTTCTACTGAAACTGGCTGTAGAACACTCCAGTTTACCAGCTGTAAATGGGTACAAAGTTGTGCGCTCGAACTAGGGAAGGCAAAGGCAGCGAGGAAGGGGACTAGTCACCTTAACCTCGTAAACTGGGATCTTCCATGAAGAAGTTTCTAACACTTCATTTCCCTATGACAATCTCTGCCATGGGACTGCCTTTATCTTCGTAAGCGATAAAGCAATATGATAAATATATCTTCATTAGGCTGTGGGGCTATTTGTGATTAATTTTTTGTACAAGCAACAATCATCCACAATGCACATGTTTAGATCATATAAAAATACAATACATTATATCAATGACTATTATACAGGCATATTTTGTGAATTCTATATGAACCTGAAATAACAAATATTATACACGGTAGTTATCATAATTTCGCTTACCCTCAGACTTCAGATACTGGAATTAAAAATGTTTCTGGGGATCCGCTCACAATTCAGGGGTAGTGGCGAAACTCTGCCTCCAGTCTGTCTCAAACCTCTTTCGTTGTCTGTGTCTCATTTTACCGATACGCTATATATACGCATAGCGCGGACGTATCGGAGGGTACCGACGTCACAGCTTAAACCTAAGCCTGAAAAATCCTTCCCGAACAGTGATTTCGGCCGATCTGTGCGTCGACTGAAATTTTGCCTTTCTCATTCTCGGCATATATAATACCCATATTGTTCCATCTTATCTAGTTTTATACAGTTGATAATTCTCTACCTTCCTATCCATGTAATTTCCCAAACTGTTATTTGTTGATTTTAATATTTAGAACAGAAGTGGGTTTACATGCTTTTCCGCGTAACTGTGGGCAGCCGAAATACGCATATATCTCCGTAAATGAGAACTTCCTACCGTTCCTTCTTATATGCAGTTATACACAATCCTTCCCTGTACTGAAATGTAAAATCCTTTTCATACTGATTCCCTTCTGCTTTTATTTATCCTTGGCGATTTCCTCTGTCTGATACACATTTCGCTGATACGCCGCCATTTTGAAAGCGGTCAATCGATCGTTGACGGGTTTATAAATCTAACTGAACACGTTTGCAATGACTTGAAACCAATTTTGCGACATAGCTCCCCCATATTTTAAGCTGGATGATATCTAGCTTAACTATTGGGTACAAGACAATTGCAAATCGACCATTCCAAAGTCAGTTTTCCTTCCTTCTATCTTGCTCCAACTCTGTGGGATGACGACTAAGAAAATCTGCGCCCACATTCTGTTTTCCAAGAATATATTCATCCTTTACTATCTCTCTCCTTCCTGTTCGGCTTTTCATCCAGGCTCTTACTGCTGGTGAAACGGGGTCGGTAGGTTTCCAATGAAGTTTACCGCCCTCTTTTCGTTGATAGTTGGATGTGGTTTTCCCTCGCAAATCCGTAGGTGTTTGATTTTCGCTACGTGATTTGTTCCTTTTTTCCAGCGCATGGGGTTCAGACTGCAATTGAACCTGTGTGGGATGTTTCCTTTCCCCTCCCGTGCAAATCTCGGGAGTACCCCTGATTGCTGGTTTGCTTGTAGATTTTTGATGAAGACTCTTCCGTCGACTTTCTGAATCTACATAGGTGCACTCTGGACAGGAATTTACATACTGATTTATGTCTTCCGTAATACCTGGCCAGTAGAACTGGGTGGCTATTCTTTGTTTTGTGGCACCATTACCCAGGTGTTCACTCAAAGTTGATATGTGTCCCCAGCCTATAACCTTATTCCTATAGGTGGATGGTACAACAATTTGACCATGACTTTTCGTCCCTCTGCCAGCTTTCCTGTACAAGAGTCCATGTTCCATATAGAAATGTCCTTTCCTTGGAGCTTTATGTGTCTTTGACAATTTGCCAAAACAAGGCTTCAACGTGCTGTCTGCTTCTTGAGCCCGTTTCATTTCAGTCGAATGAAATGTTAATTTGGTGTCCCTCTCTATGTTCCTGGAGTCAGACCTGGTCTGGATTTCTGCCATAACCATAGGTTTTACAGGGTCTCCCAAGAAAACATATTTACGCCCCAACATTAGGGGGTAAAAGGGATCATCTATCACAGCTGCATTTATCTCCCCTTCCACATAGCGACAACTGACATGAATCTTTGCTATGGGTAACGTTAGGGGTAATGCTCCCTTTAGTGGCCCTTGAATATCTACTGTTTCTGTGGTGATTTGTTCAGGGCACACCAGAGATGCACACACGACTGCGTCATAGGACAAACCTGTGTCATACATTCCTGTGACTTGTTTGCCATTCACAGTCACTATCTCCTGGGTAGGTGGGTGATGGAGGCTATTCTGACTCACCGTCAGTTCTTTCCTAACAGAAGTCTTCATCTGTAGACATGCAGCATGATGAAGGGGTTTTTTCCTCCCACATTCATCAGTGTTGTGGTTGCTCATCTTACAAAATTTGCACCACTTATCTCCCTGTTTGTAGGGTTTATTTTCCTGAGTCTGAGGGTTCTTGTCCTTATTATCAAATCTTTGCTTGTATCTGTATGGTTGATCCATCTGGTCAAAATCGGTATTCTGCGGTGGTGGCTTATATCCTTCTACCTGCTTCCTTTTTGTTCCTACCAATTCAGCTTGAGCTGCTTGGTATCTCTCTGCACATTTCAAAATGTCTTCCAGCCTCTCTGCTCCTTGTTCCATAAGGAATTTCCTCATTTCTTGAGACATGGAATCTTTCACTTGCTCTAACATAACCATTTCTTTCAGATCCTCGTAGGTTTTCTGATACTTACCTAAACTACTCCATTTCAACAAATACGTTTCTAGCCTAACTGAGAACTGGTTATATGTTTCTCCAGGTAGAGGTTTAGAAGTTCTAAATTTCTTCCTATATGCCTCAGAGTTCTTTTCATACCGGATCAGTAAGGCTTGCTTTAGTATTTCATAATTTTCCTGATCTTCTTTGGGGAGTTTCAGAAACACATCATATGCAATACCTCTCAATCCCTGGGATAACTTTAGACTCCATTTTTCCTTTTCCAGTCCATATGTAGAGGCTAGCCTTTCATACCTATCCAGGTACGACTCAATTGCGTCCTCTTTTTCAACAAATGGATCTAGGTGGAAGTTCATGGCCCCATTTGCTGTGTTCTGAAAAGAGCTATTCGCAGAATGAGGTGAGCTATTACCATGGGTGATAGTCCCAGCCTGAAGTTCAAGATCAAGCTGTCTCATTTTCAGCTCATGGTCTCTCTCTGCTTGTAACCTCCTTTCTTCTCTCTCAGCTTCTAATTTCTTGACTTCTCTCTCCGCTTCTAATTTCTTGGCTTCTCTCTCCGCTTCTAATTTCTTGGCTTCTCTCTCCGCTTCTAATTTCTTTGCTTCTCTCTCGGTGTACTTTTCACATTCCGTCGTGACATACCGGATCAGAGCGTCACCATCCATGCCAAGCTCTTTTCTCACCTGCAGTGTAGCAGACCTAAATTTGACCAAGTCAGCCATGATGTATCTGTAGTCTAGTAGGGCAAGCGATCTTACTCAAACTAATTTACTACAATATAATTAGCTTAAAATTAAAGTTAATTAAACTGACTTCACCATATATGAAACAGCTTTCTTTATCTGTACTCAATGGTACTCCTAAAAATATAATTATTTCCTACTATGTTACTCTTTCCAAAAAATTTTACAAAACAAAGTTTTCCTACACAGCAGAAATAGAAAGTTGGCTCAGGAATATCAAAGATATATCCCGGACGAGCCCCCACTGTAGCGGGAGGTTATTTAAAAGTATCTATTATGTAAGAGTATGCCAGTAAAGAGTTCTGACCTTACAAGTAATACCCCAGTCTTAGAAATAAGCACTGGTGTATTGTTATCATAAAAATAGTCAGACTGTGAAAACCCTGGCCCAGTTGGTAAGAAGTAGTACCAGGATTTAAGGTGTCTCCTCCCTGTGACTATCTTATGATTACTTATATTCTAGGGGATAAGTAAAATGTACATTCACTGAACCCACAAAATGGAAGAAGTGAATAAATCCTCAGGTACAGTTAAAACAGTTTAATAATTACACTAATATTCTATTACTGCTAGTTGGAACAGAGCATTGAAATATATAAATATATAGAAAATAAAGTCACACCATTACTATTATTGTCTGTTTAGACTTCAAGATCTTAAATAATAAAGTTACTGAAATCACTGTTATTAGTCCTTTGAATTTAAGGATAACTGTCATCAGTTGACTGAGTTTCTGTATGGTTAATTATTATTTTCAACTATTGGCTGTTTCACATGTATAGGTGGTCAGTGTCAAACAGGACACTTATCTTTCAACTTGACAATGCTGAAACTGAACTGTCCTTTGCTGATATCAGACTTGGTAGGCCCAACAGTAGGGATGCCAATGACCAGTTGAAGTTCACTCTTTGGGGTCCTGCACTTTTGTGGGATTGCCTCTGATGAACGACACAGGCTTCTGATACTGGACAGTCTGGTTTGAGTTATTTCCTGGAACCTGTAACATATCAGCCTTGGCTAGTATCTGGCTAGACTTGTAGCTGACTAGCACAGATGTCAGACCAGTCAGTCATCAGATGCCACCGTTATACAATCATAGTAAGTAAGGACATCATTTCAGTGATATAGCATTAATATTAACATTTCAGTTAAGTGTAACTGACTAGCACATAAGTCAGACAAGTCAGTCATCAGGTGTCAAAGTTATGCAGTCATAGCAAGTAACATCATTTCAATGATACAGAATTAATATTAACATATCCGTAATAAACATCATCTGGTTTACTCTGCTCCTATACATCCTTTTCTGATCTATAACTTGATCCTTCTAAATCATATCAAGTACAAATTCAAATACTGATGCTATCTTAGCAACTACCCAAAATTAATACATAAAATAAATAAAGTGAGTGACCACGTGATCAGGTTGCTTTCTACTGAAACTGGCTGTAGAACACTCTAGTTTACCAGCTGTAAATGGATACAAAGTTGTGCGCTCGAACTAGGGAAGGCAAAAGCAGCGAGGAAGGGGACTAGTCACCTTAACCTCGTAAACTGGGATCTTCCATGATGAAGTTTCTAACACTTCATTTCCCTATGACAATCTCTGCCATGGGACTGCCTTTATCTTCGTAAGCGATAAAGCAATATGATAAATATATCTTCATTAGGCTGTGGGGCTATTTGTGATTAATTTTTGTACAAGCAACAATCATCCACAATGCACATGTTTAGATCATATAAAAATACAATACATTATATCAATGACTATTATACAGGCATATTTTGTGAATTCTATATGAACCTGAAATAACAAATATTATACACGGTAGTTATCATAATTTCGCTTACCCTCAGACTTCAGATACTGGACTTAAAAATGTTTCTGGCGATCCGCTCACAATTCAGGGGTAGTGGCGAAACTCTGCCTCCAGTCTGTCTCAAACCTCTTTCGTTGTCTGTGTCTCATTTTACCGATACGCTATATATACGCATAGCGCGGACGTATCGGAGGGTACCGACGTCACAGCTTAAACCTAAGCCTGAAAAATCCTTCCCGAACAGTGATTTCGGCCGATCTGTGCGTCGACTGAAATTTTGCCTTTCTCATCCTCGGCATATATAATACCCATATTGTTCCATCTTATCTAGTTTTATACAGTTGATAATTCTCTACCTTCCTATCCATGTAATTTCCCAAACTGTTATTTGTTGATTTTAATATTTAGAACAGAAGTGGGTTTACATGCTTTTCCGCGTAACTGTGGGCAGCCGAAATACGCATATATCTCCGTAAATGAGAACTTCCTACCGTTCCTTCTTATATGCAGTTATACACAATTCTTCCCTGTACTGAAATGTAACATCCTTTTCATACTGATTCCCTTCTGCTTTTATTTATCCTTGGCGATTTCCTCTGTCTGATACACATTTCGCTGATACGCCGCCATTTTGAAAGCGGTCAATCGATCGTTGACGGGTTTATAAATCTAACTGAACACGTTTGCAATGACTTGAAACCAATTTTGCGACACCTCTGTCCACCAACCAAGGTGTCCTCTTTCTCTGGTTCCCAAGTCGGACTTCACCACATGCTTCTGCAGCAGCTGTCTTTATGATATCCTTGAATTTAATCCAGAGGGTTTCCAAGTCATCAGGTTGTTCTTCTGTGTTGCTCACCGCTGCAGCAATAAGCCCCTGATATCTGGTCTTAATTTCTGGCTCTCTCAGCTTGTAGGTCCTAATGCTCATTTCTCCTGCTCGTTTACTTGGTTTCTTGCGTGATGTTGAGCAGTTCCTAGGCTGAGCAACTCTTTCAGTTGTACGTTTGATTGTTAGCAGGTAGTGATCACTTCCAATCTCTGGCCCCCTCCAGACTCTTGCATCTCGGACATATTTGAATGAGCTTCTCCGAACAATGGCATAGTCGATCACTGACTTCTCATTCTTTGTTGGTTCACATCTAGTGTATGCATGTATGCGCTTATGGGGGAACTTTGTGTTTGTAATGATCAGATTCTGCTCACTGCAGAATCTAAGGAGTCGCTTTCCATTGTCATTGAGAGTATCTTCTCCATATCTTCCGATAACTCCACCCCATCTAGCATTAAAATCTCCGAGCATGATAACTTCATCTAGGCAGTCATCCACTGTCCTTTGAAGCAGCTCGAAGAATTCCTCCTTGACCTCTGCTCTCTCATCCTCATTTGGCCCATACACTATGACCAGGTTGACTATGGTTTCTCCTTCTTTTAGTTTCACAACCATAATGCGCTCTGAGACAAAGTTCCACCCCTTGATACTATGTTTTTGATTTTGGGCTACAATGCAACCCACACCCCCTTTAGCTCTTTCGGATATGGGTACACCACTGTAGAGCAGCGTGTTGCCATTGAGATCCATGACTCCTTGTCCTTTTTTCTTTGTTTCCGTTATAGCCAGGATTTCTAGTTTTGCTTTCCTCATCTCTTCCACCAGCTCCTCTTCCTTCCCATTTATACTTCTTGTGTTCCATGTTCCATAAGTCGTAGTCCGTAGTCCGTTCCAGTTCGTCGCCTTTAGAATCAGTCCGGTTTTCTCTCTTGTGTTACTCGTAATCGTGGTTTAAAGCAAACAGGTGATTGGCCTGTTGTGCTTTTGCATGGTGGAGGGGCTGCCTCCTTACGGCCTCCATGCAGGCCGCCCTCCTCCTTTTTCATCCGGGCTTGGGACCGGCATAGGCGGAGTTGCGTGGAATGCAGAAGGAGTTTTTAACAAACAAGTCCCCTTCTGAAAATCGCCTTTATGGAGACCACATCAATGTGGCTTGCATCTAAGAAACAGCAACCACAGATTCTCAATCGATCGAGAAGGATACAAAGGAGGTGTGTTAAAACCAAACAGCGAGGTGTCTGTGAACCTTAACGATTGATCGTTAATCGGAAATTATATAGGTTGATATAAAAACTAAAGGCCATGAACATGCGTATCTACAATTTGTATGACCCACCGAGCCAAGACCTGTTCCTTGCGAGTATGGAAATAAACAGCTTGTACTGCACAGTGGACGGAGACTTCAACAGGCACTCGGAAAGATGGGGATACCGAGGTACAGATAGTAGTGGAGTAGGGTCTTGGTCAGCTCTGGCTCGCTGACCCTGACGCAAGCAGTCAAGCTATGGGTCGCTTACTGCATTCCTCACTTTTGATGCGTCTTTGGTCCCATTTGCACAATACAATATATATTGCTATAGGTAAGAAATGTTCATAATTAGAAGTGCATGAGAATGAAATGAATTTGGGGAGGAGAAGAGGTGTTACATAATCAATACCCTTTAGCTCCCCGAGGAGCATAGGCCTTCAACAAACACATGCCAAGTCTTCCTGTCCTGTGCCATCCGCTCAAGTTCTTTCCATGTTTTCCTCATCATTTTCACCTCTGTATCCAGCTCTCTTCTCCGTGTGTTTTTTGGTCTACCTCTGCCTCTCTTTCCCTGTGGATTCCAGAACAAGGACTGCCTTGTAATGCTATCAACAGGTTTCCTCAATGTGTGTCCTATCCATCGCCAGACTTTTCTTCTCAGCTCTTGTTCCACTGGCACTTGTCTGGTTCTTGTCATCAATTCCACATTTGTGACTTTGTTATACCATTTCAGTCCTTCTATTCTACGCAAGCACCCCGTTTATAAAAGTCTGTAGCTTTTTGGTTGTTGTTTTTGTTGCTCTCCATGTCTCAGAACCATACAATAGGACTGACTTGACACTTGAGTTGAAGATCTTTATCAACAGACCAGATGATAAATCCAGTTTTTACCCTGGCGTAGTGGTTACAACACCGCTCTGGCGACCGGGTGATACAGGATCAAACCCGGGCGACGGCATTTGAGGATTTTTCGTCGACCGGGATTTGGACTGGATTAACCCGAGACCTGGCGAGGACATTTGAAGGAGTGTCGTCGACCAGGGACTGGCGGCTCCTGAGCCGACCCAGCTGCAATGGGTACCTCCGAAATCGGCGAGTATTTGCCTGAATGGCGAGGGACACCTGTCTCTGTACAAGAAATAAAGGGATACTCACGTAAAATCAATGTCAGGTTAGACATAAATAATAACCTGAGATTTCGCCTCGAGTATTAGCGGGCGTACGGGAAAAAAAAAAAAAAAAAAAAAAAAAAAAAAGGATCATAAAAATATGTAGTCAAACGGATCTGCACAATACAATATTCATTGCTATAGGCAAGAAATGTTCGTAGTTAGAAGTGCATGAGATTGAAATGAATTGGAGATTGGATTGGGGGGGGGGGGGGTGGGGGGGGGGGAGTTGGAGGAAAAAGGGGGGGGGGGGGAAAGAAGGGGAAGATAGAAATTTGTCTCATTTCGCCCAAATAATTATTGATTCTTCGGCCGATTTAGTCGCTTAAGTTGATACGCCCTTAAATAATGATTCAGAAACGGAGTAATGAAACATGTATTTGGAATTTTTTTTTGTGTGTGCGCGCGTGTGTGTGTTTTTGACGACAAACATCCAATAATGGTGAGATAGATTGGAAAAAATAGGTTATGTAACCCAAAAAAAATTTGATAACATCTGCATTTATAACTTGTTCAATGCTTAGAACTTAATCCAGACAGCGTCGTCTGAACATAACTGACTTGAAAATATACTGGTCACAAAAAGTAGGGGATATTTTAAGATGGTATGTATTATTTTACAAAAGAGTGGATTTCGTATTTTAATGGTTGTACGGACATATCGAGCACGCTCTTCTCCACTCTCACGTGCAATATCATGTTGACCTGGTGACTCGTGATGAGTAAGCCAATCCCAAGAACACAGGTGGGGCCCATCCGTAAAGTTCACACATTATTCTTTTTCACAAAAATGCGTGTATCTCGGGTTTGATAAACACTACTCACCATAGACAGGTATAAAAAGACTCTGCAACAGATAAAATTTCTTTTCTTCGTCATGGAACGTTTGACAGAACAGCAGAGATGGCTAGGCATAGGCATGTTGCAAACCGGAAGTCAGCAAGTGGATGCTGCTCAGAACCTCAATGTTTCACAGTCAGTTGTCAGCAGACTGTGGAACAGGTATCAAAATTTCCGCACAATGGCTGATCTGCCTCGGACTGGCCGCCCAAGAGTCACTACACGCCGCCAAGATCAACTTCTTGTTACTCAGGCCATCAGAACTCGGACTCTAAATGCTACTCAACTTCAGCAACACCTTCAACAGACCACTGGGATCCGGGTCTCAACTCAGACAGTACGAAACCGTTTGCACCAAATGCAACTGGCCTCACGCAGACCGTTTGTAGCTTTGCCCATGTCACCACAACACAGGCGAGCAAGAATGGATTGGTGCCAACGTCATCATCGGTGGACCAATACACAGTGGGCATCAGTGATGTTTTCTGATAAGTCCCGTTTCGTTTTGAATTTTCATGATCGTCGATTACGTGTCTGGCGACGGCGAGGTAAGCGTTACCAGCCTCCTGCAACTGTTGCACACAACCGTTATGGAGGTGGCAGTGTAATTGTGCGGGCAGGCATCTGTATGAATGACAGCACCGACCTTCACATATGCCAGGTCAATATCACAGGGCTCTACTACCGTGACAACATCATCGAGCCTATTGTTGTGCCATTTGCTCAACGGCACGGACCAGATTTCATCTTCCAGGATGACAATGCACGTCCTCACCGTGCTCGCGTCGTCCAAGATCACCTTCAGATGCAGCATATCCGAACGTTACCGTGGTCGCCGATGTCCCCCGACCTGTCTCCTATTGAGCATTTGTGGGACCTCCTGAATAGACGCGTCCAACAACGTCCAGCCGCTCCATAGACTCTTCAGCAGTTAGCCCAGGCCCTTCAGCAGGAGTGGCAGAGAATTCCTCAAGACAACATCAGAAGGCTTAGTTGCAGTATGAGACATCGTTGCAATGCATGTTTAGCGGCAAACGGGGACCCTATACGTTTTTAGAAATATTGGAATATTTTTGTAAAAATGAAGTACCTACCCCGCCTTGGTTGCTGTCACAGAGGTTTTATGATCATTGAATTGCCTATATCCTCTTCTTTTTCTTTCACCCGTATCCTCTATTTTTATTATCACTCTTTATCTTTTTCCTGTATTTTTCGCATCCATTCGTTTGCGAGAAATAATTTTTCCCATTCTCACTTTCGCCAGTTTCGTTTCTCATTTAGAAACGCATTTCATTGCTGATTAAACTGAGAACGCAGTTATGACGTAACGTGTCAGCCCCTACACGAGACGCAGAGTGTTAGAATGCATTCCGTCAGACAGGGGAGCAGACAGCTGTCTACAGTTTCCCCTGGGACAGTGTTTCTTCGGCTATGTTTCGGGGCCTGAAGTGTGAGAATTCACTCCGTCAGATATGATGAGGAGACATTTGTCTGGTAGTTTGCATCTGACATGTAATTTCCAAGGTAGATTCTCAGTGTCAGGTGATATGACACTCACGCTCCACGGCCAGAGTTGGCGTAAGGTGCGAGGTTAGATTTCATTTTCACTCAGTAACTTCGCAGTCTAGACTAGAACAAGCCTTCGTTCGATTCCTAAGAATCTCTGTTAATAGAGATGGCATTTAGTTTGGTCGAAGTGGTTTAAGTTCTTAGTAGTTCTGTGTTGAGGTAAATATTATACATATTATCTAGTATTTTGTGAAGTGTTTAAAGTGTTAAATCGCTTATTTTATTTCACTAGTTAGATTTGGTGCAGAGCGCTTAATTTATATAGACTGTATTATTTTTAGTGACGAGTTACAGTGGAAAACAGAAATTATATTTCTAGCTTAAACTCAGTCGGCTATTAAGGAATTTAATTTTACTGCTAAAATGAACAGACGAGAATAAAATTTTCTAAACTAACTTTATAAATGCTAGATGCTTCATGAGTGGTGACGGAACACGTAGGTATTCCAAATTCATGATGATTGATTTTATGTATACAACGTATTTCACAGGAAAGTTTAAATGATAAGTCAAGCGGTACGCTTGCAGTTTAAAAATGTAAGTTATAGTGAGTACATAATATGTAAAATATTTCATATGTGGTTCTTCTTCCCTATTCAGTGAATACTGGGGTAACCCAAAACTTTGCCGGCGTTTAGTACAGACATACCTGTGAGAAACATAAACAGTTTTATCTTTTAACCACGGGGGTTTACAAGTTAACACCTGTCTGACAGTGCGTGTGTCTTCATAAATAGACAGAGTACAACTCTCACTAACGGGTTTTATTAAAGACTAACTGTTTTATACTGGGCCTTTGAGCCAGATCAGATTTTCTGCACAACTCTATGTACAAATTTAGCCGTGGTGGCAAGTAACATATTCACGTCAGTAACATTCCGACGGAGTTTCGACTAGTGGTGTGGTGATCAAATATAGTCCTTTCCTGAAAGTAGACACCGATCTGACATTCCTCAATTCTAGAAACCTAAGCTATTGACACTGTGCTCGTTGTTAATATTTCGTGCCTGGACATATTTAATGTGACCTAAACAGACATCCGAAAAATAAGAACACCCAAGGAGTCGTTCCCGGAAGCAGAGAAGTCATCCTGTCTTTTTGGAACTGGGAATTTCTTGGTCAAAGACTGCCCTTGACGAGTCTGTAGGTGAATGTCCTAAAAATTGTATTACCAGAAGTGGCTATCTAAGCTGTGAGTATGAACATGTGCACGTGTGCTCGGCTGAATGAATAAAGTGAATGCAGGACGGAGTGATTTTTTATTGTTGTAATTGGGCACCCATTTTGCTATCTTAACTTTCTGTATGCAAGTATTGCTAAATCATATTTTCCTTAAAATAGAGCAGAGATATCAAGTCTGTCCATACCTTAAAAAGGGGAAATATTAGACCTAATCCTATGTATCCTTGTTCCTTGGGGGCTATCACTTTCTTCCAAAAGGACTGTGGGCATACCTAGAGGGATAAGATCTAACTGTAGGTCTATCATTTCTTGTAGCAATTCCTTGATTTTTTATGACTATTTGTATATGTTTTGATGTAATTTCTATGTGTTGTGAAGAAATTTTAGATGATAATTAAAGTTTCTCTTGAAATTAATCAGCGTGTTGGTCAGCTTGTTCTAGAATATTTATATAATCATTTGTTATAGTTTCCCTACGTCTGTACGTATAACTGTCGTCTTGTATGTGCGTGCACGTGAGTGGTTAGATATATATATATATATATATATATATATATATATATATATATATATATATATATATGTGTGTGTGTGTGTGTGTGTGTGTGTTTAGACTGTCTGACTCCTCGAAAGCTGTCGTAGAAGATAGGTGAGAGATAGAAGATTTCTCGATCTCAGAGACAGCCTCTTAATCACATGCTACCATCTCATTCGTGGAAACCTATTGCTATTACTACTTCTCACTGTGACTATCACTTATTCAAATCTATTCAGAAGGGACCAACCCAAGTCTTAATTCCCCAATCAAAAATCTACGACAGTTGCCAGTGCGACTAAAATCATGTGAGTAAAGCCATAACACTTCTTATACCGCAAATGTCATGTTATGATGCTCAAGTTTACTTGTACGAAGGAATAAATGAACTAATTTGAAATATATTGTCTTTGGATAACTTTTAAATTCAATATCCCCTACTTTTTGTACAGGTATAAAAAGTGTATCCTCATATATTCTTTACAGTTGTTGAGAGCACATCATGGGGCGTGGCAATCCTGATAAAGTTATATTTATATAGATTGCTGTGCACCATGATGTTCCTCGCCAAAACGCATAAAATTCGAATCAGTAGCTATGACAAAGGGGGGTATCTAGGGATGACGAGGGGAGATTGTGTCCACGCCTTACAGTGTACAGACGTGTCAGAATATGTGGCCAAGTCCACTTAAAGTGTAGTATAGTCTACTTCTATGTGTATTTCATGAGTCTGGATTTGACTCTAAAGTAAGTGTATTACTCGCTCAGTTAATTTTGCCGAAAATGGATATGACTATAAAGAGAGATGATTTCTCAAGAAATTCAAGATGTTTCCAAGGTCAGTAGCACCTTTATGAATATATGCAGAATATTACGAAGTGATGCAACAGTTTATTAAGTCGATAATGACCAAAACGAGAAGAAATTAATGCACACAGAAATATGTGTGCAAGAAAAGGCACATGATATAAATTACTATATCATCATGTGACGTATTCTTTCCAGAACGTTGTCTCCATTACAGCTGCTCTGAACGCATCACGATTCTGGGCAAGTCGACCTGCATCAGCCAAAGACAAGTTCAGACTCTCTGTGATGTCCTGGGTCCACCGTCGTCTAGGTCGACCCCTTCCCCTTTTTCCAGGGACCATGCCTTCCATCACTATTTTTTCCAGACTATTATGTCTTTTTATATGACCGAAAAATTTCAGCTTCCTTATTGCGATGGTATTTAGGAGCAAATGTTCCTGTACGTTTAGTGAGTGCAGTACTTCTCTGTTGGTCTTTTTTTTCTGTCCAGGGTATTCTCAACATCCTTCTGAAGCATTTCATTTCGAATGGTGTAACCTTTTTTGAAACTGTTTTATTGAGTGTCCAAGTCTCGCAGCCGTATGTTGCTACTGTGAATATACATGCTCTGATCAGTTGTAACTTTGTTTCTTTGCTTGTGCCTTGCTATAGGTTTTTCATCTGTATTAGTTTATGTGAAGCAATTGCAAGTCTTCTTTTAATTTCTACTGCACAGTCGCCAGACCTGTTGATGATTGATCCTAAGTATTCGAATTCATTAACACTTTCCAGTTCTTCGTTATCAATTTCAATTTCTGGTTTGGTCTTTACTTTGTCTGTTGTCAATACTTTGGTCTTCTTGGTGTTTAGGTATAGATTCTGGGCCTCGCTGTGTTTTTTGGTGGACAGAATTAATTGTTCAAGTCCTTCTGGGTTGGTCGATAGGAGGACTGTGTCGTCAGCATATATGATTTCCGGGATCTGGTACCCGCCGATGTTAAATGAGTCAAACTCTGTGTGTTCTTGGTCATCTCTTACGTTTCTCGTAATTACTACGTGTATCGTAAAAGAACAATGTAATGAGTCGAGAATGACCATAACCAGAAGAGAGTAGTGGACACGTAAAATTATGTATAAGAAATACTCAGGAACAATGGTATTACAAGTATTGTCAAAGTTATCGAAATAGCAAAAGTGTGTAGAAAGGATATATATAAATATAAGAAGTCGATTCGTACTACTGAGTATCTAATAGTAAGTTCATTGGAGTATATTGTGATTCATGACAGTTATATGTATGGAATAAAAGAAAATCGTTATAAACAATATCGTTGAAGAATCTATATAAGATTTCAGATTCATCCTTTGTGTTCATTATATCAAGTTGAGAGTTCTTCACAGTAATAGACACGAATACATATCAAACTACAAACGATTATATTGGAATGGCTAAGCCAGATTTTAACAGGAAAGTTGGAAAGAAACACTCAAACACGAATAGCAACTCAAAGGTAATATTTATTCATTGAGCCAATATTTGATCAGAACGAGAAATTGAGAATAATCCTAGACATTAAAAGAGAACTATAAATCTGGTTCTCAACAACAGTTCATTTTTTTGTACCTGAAAGCAAAACGTGCTGATATGAAGATAAGTAAAGTTTTCTTAATGCATTGTTGTTCTGTCAGCTCAAGCGTATGATATTATACAAAATTAAATTCAGTTATCACCATCATCATCACCATCATCGTCATCATCATCATCACCATAATCATCATCATTGTCATCATCATCATCATCGTCATCATAATCACCATCATCGTCACCGTCATCATAATCATCATCACTTCCTCCCGCGCTCCCTATACAGCATGGAGCCACCAATGTAACTGTTCCCCTCCCACCTACTCCCGCCCCACCACAGGAAGCCCGCACCAAGCAGTCACATGTTCTTGTGGCGGTGGTTTCTTTGGATGGGTAAAAAAAATCGAAAAAAGGTGATTCGTCTTACGAGGACAAAAGACAAAGAAAATAACCAACGTTACGGCCACATGGCCTTCGGCGGGGAAAGGAAAGAAAGTGAAGGCTAGATAGGACACATAAGAACCTAAATAAATATAAAAATAATAAAACCTAGGTACTTCCCTAAAGGCATCGAAGTCCTAACACTTTTGCTGCCAACAAACGGACGAGCGTGCCCGGAAAAAGTTTCTTTGGCAATTGTATTGCACAGTGCGGTTGCCACCCCCATTCAATACCTCATATTTGTCGCCTAGTACGACATGCCCGAGGGTACAATAGTCCTATTCCTTCTTTGAACCCCGGTAATTACAAGAGGTCTGCTTTTAGTATCGCTATATTAAATCCTCGCCAAAACAAAGCAAAATTTTATTTAAAAAAAAAGAAAAAAGAATACTAAATTAAGTTTGGTTTTGTCATTCTGGCCAAAGCTACACACATTTTCAGACACCATTAAAGTTGTGAATGTAGAACTCTGCGTTAAATCAAAAGTCTACATTTAGATACAGTTTCTTCTGTTGCAATGCGTGTCTGTAATGCGCGAAATTGTTCATGCGCGGTAGATAAATTGGAGAACAATTTCACCAAAAACGCGAAACCGTGTTAGCTTGTTCGCGATTTTTTTTACGAGGTGACTATGTTTTGCGCTACCGAATAACACCAGATGAATGCGAAATACGCCACCAGGCTGAACATCGTGACCCGTGGAGGAATACACAAAATACGCACATACGTCACATCCTGAGCGTCCGATCGACATAGTCGTTAGAGCGCTGGTGTCTCGCGGCAAAGGTGCTGGGTTCGAATCACGGTACCGACACGCTCCAGTATACCCAGCTGTAAATGGGTACCTGACTTTGAAGGAAAAGACAGAGAGGAAGGGAACTGGTCATCCACACCTCTCGATGCTGGAGTCTGTTACACTTCACTCCCCTGCGGATGTATCTGCTATGGGACTACCTTTTCCTTTTTTTAACCTGACGCCCTACGAGTGTGTTTCGCGCTGTTCTCCCGAGCTTGTGTACTTTTTTTGATAAAAGTGTTTAACATGGCATCCAAAAAAAAAAAAATAAGGAATCATCCAGGTTACAATAATCCAAGTAGTGAAAGAAAAAAGGTAAGCCGTAAGTACTGAAGAGAACCTTGATATGATAAAGCGCTTTGAAAGAAACGAGAGAACGCGGGATATCGTGAGACCAACAGGCCGCAAGAAAATCCACAATGCGCACCATCAGAAACAACGCTGCGAAAATAAAAGAAACTAGTTACCACCAGCTAGCATGATGATTAACAGGGCCGGACTGACAGTGATCAAGGCCCCCCCCCCCCACGACACAGAAAAGGTTTCATTGGCCCCTGATTAACTATACCATATAGAAAGGTTGGAGCGTGAACCCCTCTACTGTTGTGAGCTTCAGATGAAACCATCCATACAAGTAGCTTCTTTGTGAAAGGAAGAAGCTGGCAAAATAACAAAAGCTGGATTTATGTTTTAACCCAGTGAAGAAGAAAGGAAAGCAGGACAATAATCCACAGACATCCACCTCTGGTGTCACAACATTTCGTCCCAAGAATAATTATGTCCTTCCTTCTACCTTTTCTCCATTACTCTTCACTCCACTTCTTCCACCAAGCAAACTTCACGTCTTTTGTCGAGATAAAGTGATATATTTATTGTAATACTTCTTTATTGATTTATTAGGAATTTAAGATGTTAAAGCTGTGATAGCCTTTTTTATTGTGATTTTAATTGTTTTTTTAATGTATAACATTTACGAGACTGCACGGGTTTTGCGTGTTCTTATCCCAACCCTATTTTTCACATAACCCTTGTTAATTTCATTACGCGAAATGGTCACAACGCGGTGATTCTAGGAACTCGTACACCGCGTTATAAGAGAAACGACTGTAGCTGTGGTTTTCACGTTTATGTGTCTTATTGTTTGTAATATTTAGCTACTTGATATGAAGGAAAAAAAATGTCGCTGGATAGGGATACACATGGATGAAACTTTTTTTTTATAGCATTACAAGTTAGTCCTTTTTCTGAAATTCCCAGATAAGAAAGGTAGATGTAGACCAAAGAACACACGGAGTAGAGAACTGGTGACAAACATGAACGGATAAAGAAGTCATGGAAAGAACGGCACGGGACAAGAAGACTTGGCATGAGTTGGAGGCCTACACTCCTTGGGAGTTGAGGGGGTATGATGATGATGACGACGATGATGAAAACAATATGAAAACGTATGTTATAAATTATTGTAAACTGTTGTTATTTACATACCGATACCAGAAATGTTTATATGTAAAACCTGTCAACGTTCATAATAGGAAACAAGGCTGTATATAAGGAGGCCACTCATAAAACAGACATCATAAGTATGTCTGAAATAACTCTTTTCACTCCACCAACCTTTAGCGCGTCGGGATATACTATATCAGGGGTCGGCAAACTACGGCACGCGTGCCAAGCGTGGCACGTGGAACGATTTTCAATGGCACGCTGAGTGAATTAAAATACTGTACAGTATATGATCTCATTTAAAAAAAAATTGAATTTTTAATTAAATAGAAGCATATAATTCTTTTAAAGCTATACCTGTTTTTACAACCCTTCAAAACGAACGTTTTTAGACATTGGAGGTAAGAATGTGCGATCTGATGAAAACTAAAGGCCTGATCATACTATACTGCACGTAAGTCTTCGTTTTTACGGACCGTTTCCGAGAACAAACATTCTTCAACGAATTTCATGGGGAGTGGTTATACTTTGCGGCGCCCGCTAGTCTGGCGTCTACCTGCTACCGTAGTTTGCAGGATGAGATTCTTGAAAAGAATCCCAAGCAAATTTTGACGGGCAAGCGGAGACGTAATATCATAATTACGCAATAGTGTCTGGCTAGCGCCTGGACGAGCGTATTTATTTCGTTTTCGCTCGCAGTTTTTGACTCCCAGTGTGAGTTTGGAGCAACAATGACTGACCTCGACGAAGTTATATTTCCGTCCTATCCTGCCCCTCTCTCCCGACCACCACCACCTCTACAGTTCTCTCGGCTGTCGCATACTCATGCCCGTACAGTCCGTTGACCGCAGCACAAAAGTTGGTGTTATTATTAAGTAATACGGTGCCGTTAAAATGAATCAAAAAAAGACAAAAACTTGATACACGCTCGTTTCAAGACTTTTGGACAAACGAATATGGATTCATACAACAAAAGGATCGTGCTGTTTGTGCTTTATGTTATGAAATTGTCTTGTGCCGTACGTCAAGTGTACAAAGACACTATCAAACCAAACATCAGTCCATGTTTAAAAACTCTGAGGAGAAAAGTGAAGCCATAAAAATGGCTGTTTCTGGCTACAAAAAAACAAAGTAGTATTTTTAGTCAAGTAATTGGAACCAAAAATAAAGCTACCGAATGTAGTTACAAAATTGCACAGTGTGTGCCTTTGAAGGGCAAACCTGTCACAGATGAAGAATACATCAAGGAAACTTTTTTGAGCAGTGCTGAAATTTTGTTTAGTGATTTACCAAATGCGGACCTCCCGCTGTACAGCAATGTTCGTTGGCTTAGTCGAGGTAATGTTTTGAACAGATTTGTATCATGTCTAGAAGCAATCAAGGTGTTTCTTGATGAAAAGGAACAACATTTCCCGGAATTGAATGACGAGGACTGGCTGTGCAAGCTGATGTTTCTGGCCGACATAACTACAAATCTGAATGAATTAAACTTGCGTTTACAAGGGCAGGGTCAAACATTACTTGATCTTTTTGAGCACTGGAAAGGATTTGCGTCAAAATTAGACATATTTTGCAGAGATATTACCACTAACACATACAAGTACATCGAATTCAAAGCATCAGAGTTATGGACGATAAAATCTGTAGAATTGCGAAAAACTCTTGAAGGAAGCTGCTTGGAAAAGTCAGCTGCCATCCTCAACTGCTGGACATCGCTGCCTCAAGCGTTCACCTGTTTGAAGAAAGTTGCATTTGCTCTACTTTCGGCTTTTGGGTCAACTTATACATGAGAACAAATTTTCTCACACATGAAAGCTGTTTTAAGTCCACAGAGAAGTCGCCTAACACTTGTGCATTCAGAAGCCTGTGTGAAGCTGAAATTGACAAAGCACACACCTGATATTGAACAATTAACCAAGGAGAAGCAAGGAAACGGGTCCCATTAATTGATTAATGACTCAGATCAATAATAATCAATGATTACTCATATTAAAATTTTAATATCGTGTTTTATGTTTGGTTTATTTAATTGTTTTGTTCTTCAAACTATTGGACTTTCTGTCTTAACAAAATATACATATGGCAATTTTATTATAAAATTTCAAACTAATGTGTTCAGAACTTAAATTTTGCAAAACATAATATTGTATTTGTATTGATATTTGTTCCTATTTATATTAAAATATTGAATAATCTACAAAGAATAGAATAGTTATTTAATTTATCGGAAACATGTTAATACAAGATCATTTTAAATTGTTTCAATAATTGTTGTATATAAAAATATGATGGACTTCGGTTGGCACGCTGAGTGACTTTGCAACATTACTTCGGCACGACACTACTAAAAGTTTGCCGACCCCTGTACTATATTATACTCCCAATGGCCGCCTGGTACGCTCTTTCTGTAAGATTTCGTCTTGTTTTCGTGAGCCCAGATTTAATGACGTCCGAATGAGACTAGCCAAATCAGAGAAGGTACTGGACAGTTTGACATCATGGCATGGAAAGAATTCAACAATAAAGTGATAAACAGTATTGCAGACAGGAAGTTGTGGTAAGACATAATCATCGACGCTACAAGTTATGGTATTTGAAGAAGAAGAGGAAAGAGTAGAAGAAGGAAGAAGTAGAAGCGGGAAGAAGAAGAAGAAGAAGGAGGAGGAGGAGACAAACAGAAGGAAGAAGAAGATGATGATGAATAACAAAAGGAAGAAGAAAAACGAAGAAGGAGGAGGAGGAGAAGGAGGAGAATAGGAGAAAGAAGAAAAAGAGGAATGATGAAGAAGAGAAGAAGAAGAAGCAGGAAAGAGGAAGAAGAAAAAGGAAGAAGAAGAAGGTGAAGGAAAGAGAAGAAAGAAGAGAAGAAGAACAACAACAAAAAGAAGATCAAGGGCTGCGGAAATCGCTTCCTAGCGTGAAACCCGCTTGAAGACTTGCTGAAACAAGAGAAATCACCAGAGCGTGAAACCCGCTCGAAGACTTGCTGAAACACAAGAGAAATAATCAGAGCGTGAAACCCGCTTGAAGACTTGCTGAAACAAGAGAAATCATCAGAGCGTGAAACCCGATTGAAGACTTGCTGAAACAAGAGAAATCATCAGAGCGTGAAACCCGCTTGAAGACTTGCTGAAACAAGAGAAATCATCAGAGCGTGAAACCCGCTCGAAGACTTGCTGAAACAAGAGAAATAATCAGAGCGTGAAACCCGCTTGAAGACTTGCTGAAACAAGAGAAATCATCAGAGTGTGAAGCCCGACATACTGAAGTCCGAATACGACAATCAGTGATTGCAGAAACCCCTCATCGGCGTCATGCCCTACTTGATGACGACCACATAGGACAAGATGAATTAAGGGAGATATTTATAGAGTTTGATCTGAAGTTTGCGGAATTTAGTTATAATACAACATTCGGTTGCCAGTTTCACTCAAAGTTTTCTAATGAGAAAAATGGATACAATATTTGATCATTGTGAAGTAATGAACTTTAAAACTGAAACCCCAGGAATGTGTTATTTAAATGAGAAAGTTAAACTCCCGCCCTTAATTACATCTGTGGAGCACCTCCTTTTTTATATGTTAGGAACTACTCCAGAATCCAATTTTGTTTGTAAGGGGATATAAAAGATATGATTCATACCTTGAGGTTGTACCTACAATGTTGAGGAAAATGGCTGCATGCTTACTTTTGAAGTTCCAGGTCAGATTTTTTACAAAGGTAGACCATTTCTTCCCCTGCTTAATGAGAATGCGAAATTGTCTTTAAATTTACTTCATGGATGATCAGCAACTGATAGCTGATAAAAGTTTCGGAAACATTCCCTCTACAAGACAATATATTGTTTTAAATCTGCAGCGATTAACCTGTTAGCATACTTATTTAGTGAATATCTCTAACACAGAGTCCAGTAGGACCTAATGCCTACAGGCAGAGGCGGCTCTGAAGCAGTACTGTACATATTATTATTTATTGTCAATACTACACTAACAAGGTAACATCTTTAACTGTTATACGTTGATGATTTTTTTAAAAATTACAATTTATAAGAAATTTAGAATTTTTCGAAACCATTGGCACTGAAATGTTAATTTGACTTTGTTTGTTTGTTTGGTTTTTGTTTTACTATTTAACACCCTGTTCAACCAAGGTGGGTCCTATCTGTTAAAATTGGGGTTTATTGTGGGATTTAATCACAGTAGTCCTACTCTTTTGTTGTCTCTTCATAGACCCTAGGGAGCTATAGGGGGCAGAGTGGCGGTGTGGTGTGGTGTGGCTAAATTGGAGACACTTTAGGAGACATCACAAAGAGGCTAAATATACTACTGGCTTCCATCGGCGCTTCACTGCTCGTGCAATACATCTATAGAATATCGAAAACAAACATGTAACTTAATTAAAAACTATGCATTTGAAAAAATAGTATATATGACATTGAGAAGAAATGTAAGCGTTGACACCACACGGTTGTGAAGCCGGTCGAAACAATTTTTCCACTCCTGAAATTTTAGAAGTCTCAGACTCCCGTCCTTCAACTATAGCTTTTACTAGTCATATGGCATAAAATTCGGAGTCAAGAGTTTGACATTTTTTCACCGTCTCCAACTCCACGAAAAAACGACCGACTCCACTACTCGACTACTCCCGACTCCACAGCCCTGGTTTACTCAAAAAGTATCCACAACAATAAATTTGATAGCGATCTTTGAACACTATCGTCATTTTTCTTATCGCCCCTTATTTAGCATGGAGCCACCATCGTTAGCTAACCCCCGTGCAGACAGCCTGCATCAAGCATTCACGAGCATTTGCAACGGTGGTTTCTGTAACAATGTGTTTTAAATGATGAGGTTGCTTGCCTCCTTGCATAAGCTCATATTAGTTCCTGCAGGAGCAGTTGTTCTATTATTTCGTCGGTTCTGTTAGAGACCCGGGGGCGATCTATGAACATCATTGGTATTAACAGCTGATTTTTGTAAGCATCGTGAAACGTTAGTCCGAGATGTGGGCAGATTTTTCTTACACACGTAAAATAAGTTCAAATGTCTGATATAGTACAGTAGGATGCAGTTCATACGGCGGGTTAAGTTCCAGACCCCCGCCGAAAATCAGAAATCGCAGAACAACGGAACTTATCCTCTTTTTTTTTACCTTGCAAATTCATATACAATCTTGAGGACAGGAAGATTGGGTATAAGTTTGTTGACGGCCTATACTCCTTGGGGAGTTGATAAGTCAAGAAGACAGAAGAACTTGAAGAATTCATCCGTTATATAACCGACAAAAGTGTTTCCCAAATTATCACTTGTGTTACGTTCGGGGATTTTACACTGTAGCTGGATACACATGTTTTTTGGTTTTTTTTTTTTTTTATTCGGCTCAATAAGTTGAAAATGGCAACTCCTGATGAATTAAGCTGCACGCACTGATAAAATGCCTGTCTGTGTCCGCTTCAGGTGTGATAGACAAATGAAGAACAGCAAAAGCTATTAAGTCCAGGACGTTGTGTAAATTAATTTATGTTCCTTTTGATTCCCAGTGAAGCAACGAACCACGACTACAACTGGCGCCTTCCCAGGACGCATGAATAAATTTATTCATGTGCACTGGCAGCACTGGTTGTGGTAGCAAATTGCTTTACATGATGAAATTACCAGCCATATGCAGAACCTCATATTAGTCGGCTCTTACACAATGGCCTACAGAGCCGCAGTCCTATTCTTTCCTTTTTATCAAGCCACCCTGGGAGAAAAATGGTAGAGTAGATGTCAATGGCGGGTATCACAAATATCTATGGAGACATCAATAACTTCAGGCGGACACCGCTTTCTTAAAAAAATGTATACAGGTAATGGTGGTTGTGGTAGTAGTAGGAATCGTAATAGTTTAGTAGTAGTAATAATAGTTGTAGTAGTAGCAGTATCATAAGTAGTAGTAGTTGTTGTAATAGTAAAATTAGTAATAGTTTAGCAGTAGCAGTAATAGTTTAGTAGTAGAAGTGATAGTTATAGTAGTAGATGCAGAAGTAGCAGTAGCATAAGTAATAGCAGTAGTTGTCGTAATAGTAGTAATAGTTTAGTAGTAGTATTTGTAATCGTTGTAGTAGTAGTTGCAGTAGTAGCAGTAGCATAAGTAGTAGTAGTTGTTGTAATAGTAGTAGTAGTGATGGTGCTAACATTATCAGTTTTGTGTTTTTAATATTAGTACTGGTAACAGTAGTTGTTTTATGAAAGTTAGTAGTTTTACTAGTATTAATAGTAGTTAGGAGTAGCAGCAGTAGTAGCGGTGGTGGTAGTATTGGTGGTAACAGTAGCCGTTTTAGTAAGAACAGTAGTAGCAGTAACAGTAATAGTAACATTAGTGGTAGCAGCAGGCGAAGAAGAAGAAGAGGAGGAAGAAGATGGAGAATAATAAGAAGAAGAAAGAGAGGAATAAGAAGTAAAGGAAGATGAAGAAGAAGAAATAAAAGAAGAAGGGGAGGAGATGGAGAAGTAAGAGGAAGAAGAAAAAAAGAAAGAAAGAAACAGAGAAATAAGAAGAAAACTAAGATCTTCTTCTTCTTCTTCGTCCTGAAAAGGACGATGGTTGCGTTGTGTCTGTTTACGCCTAAGCTGCGATATCTGCACCTTTCGGTCGACACATACGATAACGACTTCTGCACGGCATTTTTTGGGACCGGGTTTGCCTTCCCATTGCGATCCACACTCGCTCAGCCAGACTGCACTGCTGCAGACTGTTTCCAGGACCACAACGTGGAGGTGGAGTGCGGTCTTGACCAGCTCTGGTTCGCTGGTCCTGACGCAAGCAGTCAAGCTATGAGTCGAGAAGTAAAGAAAGAAGATGAACATTAGAGCTGAAATTCTACATTTATGTGATTTCCTTGTGTAGTGGATTTGATGGTATTGTATGATTGTGATATTACCTAGTGTGATGCATGAGGTCAGCTGTGAAGGCTCCTGAGATAAATGTAGATGTGAATTTACAGAAGGCCCTTCTTGCTACCACTTACGACCTCACACATATCTTTTTTACTAATGAATGTGGCTACGTTAAAAATCTAGGGTACTGATATGGAATGTGTTGTGCTAGATTATATATACACACACACAGATAATTAATAAGTCTAATAATATTAATAAGACTTATAACACACTGAACTAACTCAAGCTGTTTAAAATTTTGATATTAAATTTTCTTTAAGTTTATTTGTTCTGAACCAAGGTTTTATTTTGGTCAGAACATATGAAAGGTTTTGAAATTATGAATGAAATGCATGAATATATGGCATAATAAATGAAAGGTGTGTACATATGTAATTTACAAGACTAGTTAATATTACTACTGTTTATATTAGTAATTTCTCTGGGAGAATGATTAATGGATGTGCTGTTGGGGTGGCTTCATCACTCCCAGTCTATGACTACCAAACATTGTCCATTACTGATGGGAGGAATACAAGTTTTATTTCCCAACATGGTATGTTCTAGTTGATGGGAATACAGTTGGTGTGTTATTTATAAAATAAGTTGGTGAATGTCCAGCAGGCCAGACGCTCACGTATCTTGACTGAGTAGTTCTGGTGCTGGAATCTGGTGGCCCCACCTCTCCGTGCTTGGGGGCAATATAAGGCTGCTCTGACAAAATACCAGGCTGCCCTGGTCCACACTTGTATTTTCAACACAGCATTTGACACCACTTTGGTGCCAAATAAAAACTCACAGTTCAGAATTATGAATAGAGAACACAGTTATATGCTAGCAAAACTCAGCTGAGCTGCTGGCTCTAGTATGGCGTCCCTCTAAATATTGCAATTAGCTTCTGGGAATTACACCACTGAAGAATTTCTGTGTCTACTACTGGACAATTTATGTTGAATGGCAAAAATGCGCGTCTGAGCGCCGATAATATGATTATCTGTGGCCAATCACCGCCTTTCCCCCTTTTCAAAATTCAAACCTCCTATCAAAAGTCAATTCAGTCATACTTCAGTCAAGTATGTATTATTGTCTGTTGGTCCGTCTGTCTCTACTTGCGTTTTTTACCAAACACACTTGTTTATACATGCATTTCCTACACGAATCTGCCTCTAGAGTTATTTTTAGCCACAACCTTCCACTAATTCCACCTCTCTTTCATTCATCTAGATTTTAGCACTTGAGTCTCAAGGCCGCAATTTTTTGAAAATTAGTGAAATTTTTTTGTTTCAATGCAGTCGCTCGCTGATATGAACAACACAGTCTTTTGTCAATATCTTCATTATTATCTATCCGTCTGTATAAATGAAAGCATATTATTCCTCTGCTCAAGATGGGCCATCAGGCCAGCTAGGTTTTATATTCCTAACATTATTATTAAGAAAAAGTTACTTTTCAAGGTTAGTTTTTTTTTTTTTGAAATATGTTCGAGCATCTTCTGTAATGCGTTTGCCGCTGAATTCAAATAAAGGGACTAAGTATCGTAAAAGCGTCCAAGAAATGACTGTTGCGTATAATAGCTAAGGTCCCTTTTGTCCATTTCTTTACCTTGTGTCAACTTGGGGCCGTGAATTTTTTTCCTTTCCCCACCAATTGCGTCTTTTTAGCCTTGCTAGTTTCAAGCACGTGTTCAGTCATATTTTTCTTTTTGATCTCCGTTCTCATCCGGTCTACAAGGGTAAACGTTTTGCCTTCACGTCTAACAAGTTAGTTTCCATGGCGGGTAGTGACCCGCGGCATGGGCGATCATGTCTTCTAGTAGCTTACGCATTATTTTTATCCCTACATTTTATCTTTGGAGATATTTTAACGTTGTATCACGGTTAATTTTATCACACCTTGGTCTGCTTTATATTCGTAAACTTTCAAATGCAATGAAAGCCCCTCTTGTCTTCTTGATTCTCCGTTGCTTTAGTTGAATTGCTGCAAAACGTAATTAAAAACCCAAAAAAATCTGCAAGAAGTGCACGTAACTCAATACATACAAGTCACACATTCATCCAATCCGCCGAACTAAGGGCACTAGAAAGTAAAATAATCACCCCTTAAGTGATCTGAGGGATTGCGCATAATAATAGTAAGACTTTAGCATTTTGATTAAACATGGCGTAAATACAAGTAATGCAGATTATTATTAATCCCGCACTAAGAACTTCTTTTATGACATTATAAAGAGAAGATGTAAGTATTTAGAGCATACAATAAGAACTGCTTAAAATACAAATATCCTCACATCATTATTATATATGTTTTATTTTTTAATTCCCCCCCTCTCCCCTTCCCCCCGCTCTCTCCCCCCCCCCCCCGTCCCAATAATGACTCTTCTGAACGAAGCAGTTGTTTGGTAAATAGTAATTTATTTTTTCTTTAAGATCGAAAGTTAAACATGATACTTATGACGCAAATGTATGGTATGTTCACATGTGAATGTTCGAGATTTATAAAGAAGCAAAGTTTTAGACCAATAACAAAGGCGAACTTTAAAAAAAAAATGTTGAAGCGACAATAAGATTTAATACGGTTCTTCATGTCATAGTTACTAAAAAAAACTGTTGTTTATAATCCTGCTTATTATGTACAGAATATTACAGAGTTAAACAACAGTCACATTTTTACTTCAGATTACAGATAGAATCATCATCATCATCAAAGGCGATTGATATTAGATTGGACTGGGAACCTCATCATGTCAAACATACTGCTACAAAAACCACCGCTGCAGGAGCGTGATTACTGCAAGTGTGTCAGCTGGCATGTATGGCTCCATGTCCCGTGAGGAGTGTAAACGTAGAAGACGATAAAGATAGTTATATAATGTGTATATATATATATATATATATATATATATATATATATATATATATATATATATATATATATATATATATATATATATATATATATATATATATATAGGGGGTTCTTATGTATCCGTAGATGTTGTTCATTGTGTCATCAGCAACTGGTAATTCAAGCAGATGGGTAACTAAGGTTATGAAAAACATAAACGATATTAAGGAAAATATCTTCTTTTACTTTGGTCCTGGTCGCTGACTGACAAAGCAATCAGTGACCATCACGCCTGGTGGCGTCTTGTAAGGGCAGCAACAAACTGTTTCCACTTTGCTCGGTCAACAGCCATCCTTCGTGTTGTGCCCCAGCTCTGGTTCATGCTTAGCATCTCCGCTTCCACAGTTCTCCACCAAGTGGCTTTCGGCCATCCTTGCTTTCACTTTCCTTCTGAAGTTCATAGCATGGCAGTTCTGGTGATCGTGTCAGGGTCTCTTATGAGGATGTGGCCAACCAAATTCCAGCGTCTACCCGCTATGATGGAAGGAAAATATAATAGTACAAATATGAAGATATTACAAATGGCATTCTTGCAAGAAGTATGAGACGAAATATTTGCGAATATAATATGATTCTAACATGATTCTAACATTCTTTCAGTATCCTCCATCTACGCATTGAACGCAAACCTTCAACAAACTTATGCCAGGTCTTCGTCTCCAGAGGTCATGAGTTCAAGGTCTTTCGCCAGACCTAAAGGTCTTTTATATTTGGACATGCGCCATAATATAACCGGCTAGGTTGAACGGGACGTGCCTCGCCAAAACGAGGCAAAATTGTATTATTTAAAAAAATGTCTTCCTCGTCCGTTTCAATAACAATATGGACAATGATTCCAACAGCTTATTGACAAATGCAGAACAATTATATCTAGAGGCGACATAATTAAAGACAGATCTGGGGAACAGGCGCTCCTGTATAAAAATGTGATCGTTACTGACGTTTGGTTTAGTTTGGTATGAAGGACTATCTTCATTGCACACGGACAACTCCGTCGGTGCTCCGAAGGAGGATCTCAGCACAGTGCACAAACTCTGTAGCACCGGCGAGAATCCCAATGTGTGTATATAGGAATCACACATTCTATAAATATTATTGTGGAGGGTAGGTTTCCTAATTTTTAAATTTTGCCAGGGCAGCGGCAGTGTGGCCTACTCTTTACGATTTCCAACGGCTGATGGATTTTTAACGTGCGCAACTTATACACAGGACCTCCTATTTTTTCACCCTTATCCGAGAAGACTAGGCATCCGATCTCACTAGCCAGGATGCCAGGAGGGTATGACATCATTAAGACTACTGGTTCTGAGAAAAAAATTTTCCATAAATTATATTCCCTCTATTGTGAATCGCACCCGGTACCTTTACGATTCGTGGTGGACGCTACATCTCTTAGCCACTCAGACTGAAGTAACAAAATCAGAAACGAATCTTCAGCATATTTGCGCTAATTCGTGTACGAGTCATATTCAAATGTACTCATGTTTGATGATATGTTTAACAATATTTTACCAATAAATCCCACCCCCTTCCCCACCAATCTTCATGCGACACTCAGGAACATCTACTCTACCCTCGTTTGGGCCGCGACAACCCTGTTTGAGAACCATTACATTACGTGTTACATTGACAAATCCGAGGATCAAGAAGAAAAGCACATTTTTATAAAGAACCTAGCGGTGTTGGTGAAATTCTTACTCACTCATGTAAAGTGTACACACATTTTTTTGTATAACATGCGGCCGCAGATGTTTAATCCCATAACATGATATAGGAAGTAAAATAGCTGACATATTTACGACTCGGATTAGATTTTTCGTAACTGAAGAGGTATCTTTAGAGATGGCAAATAGGAATTACTTATTACAAATATGGTCGTGAGAATGCAAATATCAATGAAATACACAGAGACGATGACTGACACAGTTTCGATCTGTTTTGTTGTCCAGGCTGCCCAGAAATGTATTTAAAAGCACAGCCTGATCTCATCTATCACTGTTGAAACTTTTCTAGTAATGGCCTCCCCCCTAACGCTTATTCTGACAATATCGATTCAGTTGGCCAATCACTTTTAATTTTACAAGGGTAAACAGTCTTTCAAAAAATATCATTCAAACTTTTCCTACGTTACTAGGCTATTTATGTTTATTCAAAGGTCAGCCAATAATATTTCGTCTCACTTCAAATGCCACCCAATCGGATTCACTGTACTATCTGAGCCTATCCCGTCACCTAATTTTTTCCCCAAAAATATGCGATCCAATCTAAGCAGATATGACTTGACCTGACAGTATCTCTGATCTCTATGTATGGTTTTATCAATAGTTGATTAGTTAAGGGACTATTTATATAACTAATAACATATTCTTGGTCAGCAAGTCTTCAAGTACACGAATCTACGATTTTTAAGGCGCTATGTGGTTTGGTTCAAAATTCTATCTTTTTTTCTATGTTAATCGTTTATTTTTAAACTACCTCTCGTTCACTCTTTTTCCATGTAATATCAAGCTGAATACGAGAGCTTAGGTCATTCACAATAAGAGCTTAACATGTTTACATGACCGTAGTGTATACATTTCTAACTTTTTCATTGTATTTGGGGAAACCCCTAAGGCAAGGCTTGCCCCTGTGCTATGGTTGCTTTTAGTTTAAAATCAATGCGAAACGAATTAGCATTTCATCTATCCTTGCCCCTCCTCGTTCCACAATGCATTTTAGGCAAATATTTTCTTAGAACTAGGAAAAGTGGGTGTTTATGTCAAGGACGAATTTGAAAAATTGGGTACCGTTTTGGTTCGGCTATTCGTTAGCAAATAATAATCTGAAGGCGTAGGCGGCACCAACCGTTCTAGCAGAAAATTCTTTTGTACTTTCTTATCTTTGCCTTTATGCCCTATACTGTTATATATTAATTTAGATATTGTATTTAGAAATCACTACACATCTCCCCGCTTTAGAACAAACGATCATATGTCAGTTCCTACTTCTAAATACACATAGATGAATTTACTATCTATGCCTGGTGACTACTCTGATGTTCGTCGTACGGATGTCTGCTTAAAAAATCAACGCCGACATTGGTTTTTCCGGGAATGTACTCTATGGTAAACTGGAATGGCTGTAAGAGCAAAGACCAGCGTAATAATCTAGCATTTTCATGCCTTGCTTGTGACAGACACACGAGTGGTTTATGATCTGTCTGGATCTTAAATGATTTTCGATAAAGATAAATCTGGAACTTTTTTATAGCCCATATGACTGCCAGACATTCTTTTTCACTTGTTGAATATTTTTGTTCTGCTGTGTTCAACTTACGGCTAGCATAAGCTACTGGGGTTAATTCCCCATCAAGTGAATTTGACCGTTGTAATAGAGCTGCACCCAAACCGATATTACTAGCATCCGTTCTCACTATGAATTCTTGACTCAAGTCAGGTAATTTCAAAATAGGACTGCTTGTGAGCTTTTCTTTCAATTCTTGGTATGCTAATTCACACTGCGCTGTCCAAATAATTCTATCAGGATTTCCTTTGCGCGTTAAATCAGTCAATGGAACACATATGGAGTTAAAGTTTTTAATATATTTTTGGTAAAAACCACATAATGAGACAAAAGATCTCACATCTTTTTTTGTTTGTGGTCTTGGTGCCTTTTTTAACTTCTCCAGGTTCTTGGGGTCAGGGGTCATGTTTCCCTGATGTACTGTGTGTCCCAAGAATTCTAGCTCTTTACATCCAACACAGCATTTTGTCGGTCTAGCTGTCAAATTGGTCTCTCTCAGTCGATCAAACAACATATTCAGAGAGTTAATGTGTTCCTCAAATGTTTCTGTTGCTATGAGAATATCATCCATGAAGGTGGTGATGCATGGATTCATCAGGGGATCCAGTAACTTTCTCATCATCCTCGAAAACACACTCGGTGCATTTTTCAGCCCGAATGGCAACATATTAAATTCATAATGTCCTTCCGAGGTGCTAAAGGCTAAATAAGGTTTGACTTCCGGCTTTACTGGAATCTGATAGTAGCCTTTGCTCAGATCCACTTTAGAGAAATATTTAGCTCTATTCAGCCTGGCAAACAGCTGATTTGTATCAGGTAATGGATCCACCTGACCTTCTGTGACAGCATTCAGTTTCCTGTAATCTATACACAGCCGATGTTCTCCAGAGGGTTTTCTTAACAGAACCACACTGGAGCTGTAGGGAGATTCACTGTGCTAGATAATCCCTTCTCTCAACAGATAATATATCTCCTCCCTTAAAGCTTTTTCCTTAGCGAACGGAATCGAATAGGCTTTCATACAGATAGGTGTTGGGTCTATGAGTTTCATATCATACTCCAATAAATTTGTATGCCCCGGACGGTCCGTTAACACATCTGTATGATTATTCAGAACCTGTTGAACACTCTCCCTCTGATTTTCCGTTAAGTGTGTGCTGATTTTTACCTGTGCAGCGGTCTCACAGGGATGTAGAGGATATTCATAAGAAGTGAGTGGTTCCTTTTTCATCTCCATTGCAACAGACAAGGTTAATAGGTGTGTCTCTTCCTGGTTTTCTCTGTCCAGATATTTCTTCAGGAGATTCACATGATAGATTTTCTCTTTCCCTTTCTTATCTATCTTATAATTTGTTCTAGACACCTTCTCTAGAACTGTATATGGACCTTGCCATCCAATTTGCAATTTATTCTGGCTGCCGGGCAGTAGAAGGAGCACCTTCTCTCCCACAGCTAATTCTCGATCCTTCGCTTTCTTATTATAATAGGCAGCATGCTTTTTCCTGGCTTGTCTCAAATTTTCATTGGCAAGTTTCCAGCCAGTTTTAAGACGAGTGGTCAGCTCGTTCACATATTGATGTGATGAGGTAATATTTTCTTCTGCCTTTTCATCGGTCCATGTCCTTAACAATGCTTCCAAAGGACCTTTTATTGGCCTTCCAAATAACAATGTTGCCGGGGCCATACCGGTTGAACTATGGGGTACCTCCCGATAGGCAAACAAGGCGGCGGGAAGGTACTGGTCCCATGTATCTGGTTTTTCATGTGCCAACTTTCTCAGGATCGACATGAGTGCCCCGTTAAATCTTTCCACTTGGCCATTTCCTTGAGGATGATACGGGCTACAATGAAAGTGTTTGGCTTGAAAGATCCTGAATACTTCTTCTGTTAGTTTCCCCTTGAACTGAGAGCCATTATCAGTCAAGATTTGGTTGGGAAAGCCTAACCTGGTGAAGATTGTGAGTAATGCCTCTACCACATGCTTCGAATCAATTGATGACAGGGCTACCGCCTCTCCCCACATAGAACAAGTGTCCACCAGAGTCAGAATGTAACTGTTCCTCCTCTTGGTCCGAGTGAGAGGTCCCACAATGTCCACTGCAACTCTTTCAAAAGGTGTTCCCACTATGGGCATTTCCCTAGAGTTGCTGGAGCAGTCCAATGCTTTGGAGCTACCCGTTGGCACTCTGGACAGGATTTTACATATCTCTTTATGTCTTCAGTTATTCCTGGCCAGAAATAATGACAAGTTATACGCTGTCCTGTTGCGCTGATCCCCATATGACCACTGAAGGGAATCGCATGCCCTAGTTCCAACACTTTCTTCCTATATGAATTGGGAAGGACCAGCTGTCCGTGACCATTGGATCCATTTCCAGCCTTCCTATATATCAATTTGTTCTTCATATAGAAATCTCCCTTGCCTGGAGGTGTATGACATTTGGGCAATTTCTTAAAACAAGGCTTGAGGGTCTTATCCTCCGCCTGTGCCTTCCTCATCTCATCTGGATGGGTATTTATCGGATTATCCTCCTCCTTTTTTGACTGTGATCTGGTCTGCACTGTTGCCATGGTCACAGGTCTCTTGGGATTCTCCAAGAAGATATATCTACACCCCAATATCAGAGGGTAGATTGGTTCATTTATCACTGCAGCTTTTATGATTCCTTCCACATATTGCGTTTTTACATTTATCCTGGCGACGGGAAGTGTCATGGTCGCTACGTCCTTGGTTGCAGTTTGAATCTCCACTGTTTCTGTGGTGTATTGATCTGCCTGCACCAGGTGAGAACTCACAACTGAATCATAATCTAATCCAGTATCATACAAACACCTTATGGTGACACCATTGCATGTTACATCTTCACACACTGGGGGGTGGTAAGGTTCCTGTTGTTCAGTAGGGTTGACCTTTTCTCCCTTTCTCCCCCTTTTCATTGCAGCGAAAGTAGGAGTTTTTCTTCTACAATTTTCAGTATTATGGTTGTCCATCCGACAATTTTTACAATACTTCTTTCCTTGGTTAAAAGGTTTTCTTTCATCATTTTTCCTTTCATTGAATTGTGAGGTTTTATGTTTATAGTCATTGCGTGGCCTATCAAAATATTGCTTACCTTTGTTCTGGTCTCTATGGTCAAACTTATTAAAGTTTTGAGGTGCCTTAAAATTGTCTACCTGTTTCTTTTTATTACCAACTACCTCTGCTTGGGCTGCCTGATACCTTTCAGCGACATTGAGTAACTCACCCAGCCTCTCTGCACCTTGTTCCATGACAAACTTTCTCAGGTCTGGAGCAATGGACTCTCTTAGCTGCTCAATAAGGATCATCTCCTTAAGATCTTGGGTTTTCCTCAGAGCAGTCCATTTATCCAAGTAGGTCTCTAACCGTGCAGAGAACTGGTGATAAGTCTCACCCGACAGTAGTTTGGCATTCCTAAATTTTTTTCTATAAAATTCTCCGTTCTTTTCGTATCTTAATAAAAGAGCCTGCTTTAGCATGTCATAATTGTCTTGGTCATCTCTGCTCATCTTACCAAAAACTTCATAAGCCGTTCCTCTAAGCCCTTGTGATAACTTGAGGCTCCACCTCTCTCTCTCTCTCTCTCTCTCTCTCTAACCCATATGTAGTAGCTAAAATCTCAAATCTACTTAAGTACCCTTCGATGTCATCTTCTTTCTCAACAAAATGATCTACATGAAAACCCATAGCTGAGGTTGAGGCTCCCTGACTAGCAGTGGCATCTGAGGCAAAGGGGCTGGCACCATTTTCAGGAGCATGGCCTTGAAATTCTAACTCCCTTAGTCGTATCTCATGCTCCCTCTGTAATATTTTCTCCTCCTTTTCTGCTTCCCTTTCAGCAGCCTGTCTCTTTTCCTCTCTTTCAGCAGCCTGTCTCTTTTCCTCTGCTTCCCTTTCAACAGCCAATCTCTTTTCCTCTCTTTCAGCAGCCTGTCTCTTTTCCTCTGCTTCTCTTTCAGCCTTTTTTCTTCTAATTGGAGCCTTTTTATCTCTGCCTCCCTATCTGCCTCCAATGCCCTAGCCTCCTTGTCAGCCTCAATCTGCAGCCTCTTAAGTTCTTTGTCAGCCTCAATTTGTATCTGTAATTTTCTTTCTTCTGCTAACTTCCTATCTTCCCTTTCAATATACTTGTCACATTCTGAAGTTACATATTGGATCAAAGCCTGACCCTCCATGTTCATTTCCTTTGCAGTCAGCACAGCAGCAGATCAAAACTTTGTCAGATCAGCCATTTGTACTATGGAACCTTTAAAATTTTCAACTATACAAATCTCTAATTATGGCTAATAATTTCTAATGATAACCAAGAACAACCACAGGCACTGATAGCTCAACTATTATTTAATTTCTCCAAAAGGAATGCTTTTAGTTTTATACTATCTGAGATTCCTAATATACTTGATAATTTTTTAAGAATTAAAATCCCAGAATCAAACTACCCAATATAGGTGATAGGTTAAAATCCCGGACCATGAGACCCCAATATATGTGGTGGATTTGATGTTATGAATTGTTGTAGGTATTATTATATTTATATTAATTGAGATTAACTATGAAGGTCCCTGAATTTACCCAATAGTATTGTGAACTTTTCAGGATACCTTTCCGCTACCACCTCTTTTATCTCATTAAAAATGTATTTATATTATTATATTAAATGACTTCGTTTAGTGTCTAGGGTTATGAATGTAGAGTGTAATATACAAAATCAACAAACATACAAACAAATAGTTTATTATTCACAACAGCACACAGTACTACCACAATAACATACAAACGACACTCTAAAAGGCTATCTTATTTAAGACTGTGGTTGAATTTTGTGTAAAGATAATTTTTACAATTTTATTATCCTGATTCTAATTTATTTGGAATCAGGATTGACAATTTAAAAGTGAAATCAAAATAATCAATTACATCAGTCAAATAGCACAATAGATCCTCTGTCCATACATAAAAATATTATTCTCATATACGTCTGTAGTGTTCTCCTACTTTAAGGAAATACTGGTAGTACCACTAGGTTGTTGTTTGAAATCATATCCTTTTATTAATGTCTGTTTCTATTTTGTCACTTGTGGAACTAATAATATTTGTCCCAATTTTATTCACTGTCACTTTTTATATTTCTTCTTATAAAGTTCGGTAGTTGAGCTTTCAGGTGCCAAACGAGAACTTATCTTTGCAGTAGAATATAGGTTGAACCTTTCCTCTGCTCGCTTGACAATCTGTTCCCTGTTTGATAGGCAATGGCCACTAGCATTGGCTCGCAGTAAACCGGCAGAGTCCTGAATCAATCAGTTTTCAAGCGTTTGGTACCACATTAACGTAAGTACCCAGGACCTCTGAAATGTGAAGGTATGCATCCTTCGTAATATCTAGCATACACCAATAGTCCACAGTTAAGGACATGTACATTACAAACAAACAAAAAGGATCATATCCTTATACAAACCTATGCCACCATTTTCTTTTGATGTGACAATGTACACCAGTATTCGTCTCCCCTAATAGTTACAACGCCACTGCAATTCCAGCTGTAATCGCTTCCATATAATAGGATAGGTGTTATGCTCCTTTATGACAATCATACATATTCTTGTATTTTTACACCTCTCTGACAGTCTATCACATGGTGGATCAATCTTTAGGCTTTGTCTCATGTTCGCTATAGACCCGCTCATGTCCAGACATATATTATTATTTCACATTCAATTTTTATATAAAATACAGATTAATAAATGTCAATCTTACCACAATTTTGTTCAATGAAATTCCTACGTTACTAGGCTATTTATGTTTATTCAAAGGTCAGCCAATAATATTTCGTCTCACTTCAAATGCCACCCAATCGGATTCACTGTACTATCTGAGCCTATCCGTCACCTAATTTTTTCCCCAAAAATATGCGATCCAATCTAAGCAGATATGACTTGACCTGACAGTATCTCTGATCTCTATGTATGGTTTTATCAATAGTTGATTAGTTAAGGGACTATTTATATAACTAATAACATATTCTTGGTCAGCAAGTCTTCAGGTACACGAATCTACGATTTTTAAGGGGCTATGTGGTTTGGTTCAAAATTCTATCTTTTTTTCTATGTTAATCGTTTATTTTTAAACTACCTCTCGTTCACTCTTTTTCCATGTAATATCAAGCTGAATACGAGAGCTTAGGTCATTCACAATAAGAGCTTAACATGTTTACATGACCGTAGTGTATACATTTCTAACTTTTTCATTGTATTTGGGGAAACCCCTAAGGCAAGGCTTGCCCCTGTGCTATGGTTGCTTTTAATTTAAAATCAATGCGAAACGAATTAGCATTTCATCTATCCTTGCCCCTCCTCGTTCCACAATGCATTTTAGGCAAATATTTTCTTAGAACTAGGAAAAGTGGGTGTTTATGTCAAGGACGAATTTGAAAAATTGGGTACCGTTTTGTTCGGCTATTCGTTAGCAAATAATAATCTGAAGGCGTAGGCGGCACCAACCGTTCTAGCAGAAAATTCTTTTGTACTTTCTTATCTTTGCCTTTATGCCCTATACTGTTATATATTAATTTAGATATTGTATTTAGAAATCACTACAACAATAGTAGTTAAAGAAGAATCAAAGTTAGATTTGCGACGTACTTAGGTATGTCGAACTGGGCTAATAGAAGCACTCAAATTAGTATGATGAACAATCGTATCATCAATACTGCAAGATCGCACAAAATTAGTAGAATGTACCTGGTGAAAAGATTTTGGCATAGTTCCTAAGGTAGAAGCAGTAAGGGGATGTTGCCGTTCCCAAGCAGCAATTTGTACCGGCGTACAAACCTTTACACCATGTATCTGTCCGACAATAAGGTCAGCGATAGGTGCTCTGAGCAAATATGCGTGTATATAACCAGTGAAAAATGGTATGGCAATGTGGACTACGACAGTTGGAAAAGTCTCAACTGTCCCACCGAATGTCACACATTTCACCACATTACCTGTTGCACAAGATGGATGGACTAGAGACTGTCTAATTCCAACAGTTGCGCACCCAGAATCAAAGAGAACTGAGGGAGCCGCGCTAGCGTAGTGGTTACAACACCGCTCTGGCGACCGGGTGATACAGGATCAAACCCGGGCGACGGCATTTGAGGATTTTTCGTCGACCGGGATTTGGACTGGATTAACTCGAGACCTGGCGAGAACATTTGAAGGAGTGTCGTCGACCAGGGACTGGCGGCTCCTGAGCCGACCCAGCTGCAATGGGTACCTCCGAAATCGGCGAGTATTTGCCTGAATGGCGAGGGACACCTGTCTCTGTACAAGAAATAAAGGGATACTCACGTAAAATCAATGTCAGGTTAGACATAAAATAATAACCTGAGATTTCGCCTCGAGTATTAGCGGGCGAACGAAAAAAAAAAAAGAGAACTGAGACTGGATTATTATTCACAAAACCCTTATGTAGAGTAAGAGACCCTCTTCCGTCATGCGCAGCTGCGGCAGGAAGAGGGGGTAGAGGATGACCGCAACTCAAGGTAGTTATAGCTGTAGGTTGAAACAAAGTTGTGCACTCCAGGCACTGAGATGCTCTCTCGAAATCGAAAGCAGAGCAAGCAATAGTGTTAGAGGCGCTATTATTATTGTTACCTTGATCATTAACAACCTGGGGCTCTTGTTGAGCAGAGTTAGCATGGCGGTACGATCTATCATTTGGAGATCTACTGTCATATCGCGATCTGTCGCGTCTATTATCTCTATTGGAGGCATTGTTATTTTCTCTATTGAAATTATTGTTCTGATTTGAACCCCAGTTAGCATAGTTGCGATTGTCATTTCCCCTTTGATCAAAATTCCTATTAGATGGGCTTTGTTGTCTCTGAGAAAAATCATTATAAGGTTGATAACCTCTATTGTAGTTACCCCTTCCAAAATTTTCATAATTGTTGGGACTAAAATGTTGAGGACCGTTAAATTGTCTCCAATTTCTTGAAGAAGGAGAAGCACTACGTGATGGACCCCATTGGTTTTGTCCAAAATTACGATTATATCTGCCACCAAAATTTCGATCAGCACTTTGAGATCTACGTCACCAATTATGACCATATGGTATTGCTGAAGCCACGGGTAAACCTTCTTCGACTTTAGAATTGCTAACCGTTACATTTGGATGTGCCGTGACATATTGGCGACAGTATTGTTCCATATCTTTCAAATTTGGAGGTTTTCGTTCATGTAGAAAGGAAAGAAAAGATTCACTAACTGACGACATGACTTTGTCGCGAAGCAATAAGTCCATAAGGGCTTCATATGTGTGCTCCGTTTTTGAAAGTTCAACCCAACGTGAAAACGTAAAGCGAAGATTCGATATAAATTCTGAAAAATCTTTCCCTGTCTCTGGCAACAGAGGCTTAAAGCGCAAACGATAACCTTCTTCATCCAGTTGGTATTTTTTAAATAAGGCCGTTCTGACAACATCATAGTTATTCTTGTCAGGACCTTCCATCATACTTATTGAATTCAAAGCTTCACCCTTAAGTATGTTCATAAGTTGTGCAACATATTGCGTCTTGTCTATCTTATGAGATTCGCATGAAAGTTCAAATCTATTTAGATAGAATGAGATATCGTAGCTGGCAGGGTTGAAAGCAGGTAATTTAATATCATGAGGTTTAGTATTTACCTTATTAGAAGTTGTTTGATTGTTTGTCTCATTTTGTGTATTACCAATATTCACTACCTTTATTTTCTCCAGCTCCATAGCTGCCAATTTTTGCTCGTGGAGTCTTTGGTTTTCTTCAGCTTCCATCTGAAGCTTTTTCTCCTCCATTTGCATTTGCATTTTCCTCTCTTCAGCTTCTAATTTCTGTTTTCTCTCTTCAGCTTCTAATTTCTGTTTTTCAGCCTCCATTTGCATTTGCTGTTGCATTTTTCTCTCTTCAGTTTCTAATTTCTGTTTTTCCATTTCCATTTTCTGTTTTTCCATTTCCATTTGCTGTTGATTTTGTCTCTCTTCAGCTTCTAATTTTTGTTTTTCCATTTCCATTTTCTGTTTTTCAACTTCTAATTTCTGTTTCTTTTCTTCTGACTTCTGCGCCTTGGCATATTCGGCAAGTGCGAATTCTCTTACTTCCTCAATAGTCATATTAAGGGATTTCCCTTGCTCAATGAAATAATCCAAAGTAGACATAATGCTGTATTATATGAGATAGATACCTTGTGTAAATATATTACTTGAGAAACTCACTTTATCCCAACTCAGTGGGTGACAAGTCCTTAATCTAGAACCTGTATAATTACCTTAACTATAATAATATAATCAATCACCTACATATCTATTGTGCATTATAATATTGACAGTGTATGACACAAAATAATACAAACAAGAAAGACAGAAACAAGATATAAATAACAAATGACAACGTTCGCAGGAATCAACTAAAGTAGAAAGAAAGCAGAAATAAAGTGAAAAAATATTGCAAAGCTTGCAACGACAGCTGCGAATAGTATACAATACAAGTGACAAAACAGTGTATAAACGAATATAACTCAAAGACAGAAAGGGGAGGAAGACACTCACAAAAAAATTAATCAAGAACTAAAGAACAGAGGAAAATATAACGAAAACAACATTAAGACATCTCGTCACACCTAAACAATTATAAAGATGACTGAATCCGGCGTAAACAGAGTATGCCCCGAATTATCAAGGGATCTTTTACGACACGGACTTAGACAAAACAGTCCCTATAGAACGCTTTCGTAGGCCCTCGGTGAAGTGGGATATATCCTACGAAAGTCTCCACCCAACCTGCCCGCTGCAATATGTCACATATAACATATATAATACAAAAAACAAGGATCTAATAAAGGAAGGCTTAATTACAACACACAGAGGCACAGTTTACAAACAAATAGCCACTTATCTTTAGAAGGAAAAAATCCTGGCCTCCGAAACCACAGCAAAGATGTACACAGCTAATACAATCCGAAGAAATCCACTGGCGATCGATGTCGGAACTCCAAGGTAACGGCGGCAATGATGTACATAGATAATCCCGTGTGAAGAAATCCAAAGGGGATCATCACTGGAACTCTTGACTTGAAACTTGAACTTGTAAGATAATATCCTTCAATCAGTTGTTAACACCCCAAAATGCTGGCTCACCACTGATACTGTAAATTTTGTAAACACCATCAACAGGCCACACAGGCCACCACTGATACTGGGTTAGTTGTCGGTGATTCACTGGTAGAGTAGGAACTGGCCATCACTGATACAACGTCAGTTTTGAAGGATAAGAGACTTCCGGGCAATGCCGGGTACTTACAGTTAATACTGATATAAACAATCAGTGTACGTCGGGCTTACAAGTAGCCGACTAGAGGTGTGGGTGTACAAACATCAGTGAACGCGAATGCATGTAGTAAGTCAACAATAATCATACACACCAACGCACAGGTAGAAGTCAGGAACTGGTTGAAACTCCTAATTCGTTCTACACTGTTTTAATACTCCACAGTCACGAGGACATCACTAAGTACATTGTCACAGGTACAATACACAGCAATATAGGACACATCTCATGAACACCAAATCCGTAGGTGGTTAAGTGCATAGCATAAAAAAAAATCCAAGCACAGCAGCTGCATAGTATGGCAGTTTATAATAATAAAGTTTCCTGGTCCAAATTATCCCTACAGCAAAGGGAACTGCCTATATCGCAGTACAATAATGTCTGTATCGTCAGACTCAACAAGACTCATGAGAGAAAAACACCTTCCCTATAATAATAATCTGTCGACCTTAACAAATCTCCCTCAACGGAGATATCAAACATAATGGCCTATCCTTGGCCCGAAAAAAATCTTCAACAGCTGACATTCTGCAGAATATATTCAAGCCTTATATCCACGGCTTTATGAAATCTTAGGAAATATCAAAATTCCTTTCGCCAAAACAATTCTCTTTATCGGGACACACTGATCATAATCGTCAGTTCCTTCTCTCAGCTATCTCAGCATTCGAATGTCTCGAAAAATCTCCCTGCCTAAAAAAACAGCTCAGCGCCAAAAATCATCTCAGCGCGGATTTAGCGCCTGAGATGAATTTCGCTCACCCACGTTCTGGACCATTCTGCATCCAGAACATTCGCGAAGATACGCGAAGTTATTTTAAACACATAAACAGCTAAACAAGGGAGCTAACAAAGGTCCTGCCTGTACTTACAAGTATTTAAACGATAAACTCCCCTTGACTACAATTAGGACTTAACATTCTGTCTGCAGAGAGACGTGAGAATTGATGAACATCATGGAAATTTCCCCGGCAAAATGAAAAACACACGCATACGCACACACACAAATTAAAACAAAGCTAGTAACTGTAAATGCCATCAGATCCAGAAGGACCTCAAGGTTACATAAGAATGGAAATGTATCGTTTTTACAGCAGAGAGAATTTAAGCCTCATAACGGTGTAGCAAAAGAAGTTGCAATATCTGCTACCTGGTCTTGCCCTAACTGAGATCTCCGTTAGGTCATAACTAACTTTGTGTTTAGAGGAGCTCAAAACTCACAACGAAGACCAAAGCTGCTGTATATAACGCTTGCGTCACCAGCACACTTCTATATGGCTGCGAGACGTGGACAACCTACGCTAAGTAAGACAGAAGGCTCAATACCTTCCATCTACGGTGTCTACGCCACATCCTCGGCATTTCGTGGAAAGAGAAAGTGATAAATGTCGAGGTGTTGTCACGTGCTGGCCTTCAGTGCAGGTATACACTGCTTAGACAGCGCAGACTACGCTGGCTTGGCCATGTCCGCCGCATGGAAAATGGTCGCATGCCGAAATATATCTTCTACAGACAACTGGTATGGCAAAATAACAGTTGGGCGACCGCAACTGAGGTTCAAAGATGTGTGCAAGAGAGACATGAGGGCACTGGACATAAATCCAGCAACCTAGGAAGATGAAGCTGCCGATCGCACCAAGAGGCGATGCTATCTACGGCGCCCCTCAGATTGGGCGAAAAAAAGCTCTAACAGCAAGCAGAAGAGATAAGAAAACGTCGAAAGGAAAACCTATGGGGCGCATTCCCATAGTCAGTTATGACTGAAGGGACTATTATTTTTAATATTATATCTAACTGCCGCGGTAGCATAGTGTTTAGTGCACTGGCTTCCTAGCGCAGTGGTCTATGGTTCGATCCCCAGATGAGGTGGGATTTTCTTAGGCCACAAACGGCTCCTGGGTCGACCCAGCCCCAAATGGGTACCAGAGCAACTCTGGGAAGGTTAAGGCGGCCGGCGTGATGCCGACCACATCACACCTAGTATGCCGACGGTCAAGATAATATGGGCCTAACACCATATTTTTTTATATATCTAACTTGAGCTACCCACTGCCTGATTGCCGAGTATAAAGGCTCTTCGTCTATTCGTAGTCTGTCATAGTTTGAATCTGCTCACCATTACGTTCTTACAAGAACGTTGCAAACTTAACGGACCTTGTTGTTCTTAATTAAGCTGGCAATAACTCATGGTAACTCACTTAATGATTTTGGTGGTAGAAAAATAACGAACTTCAAAGTCTGATTCAGCAAAGCGCGGTTTACAAACAAAACAGCAAGATGAATGCATCCAACTACTGTTTGCTTTTCATTAACATCGTGTTGTCTGTTGTGGATCTCGAAAAGAACGAAATAATTATAGTACGGAAAGCTCGTTTTAATATGTAAATGGCTTTACGTGCATTTAAAACAAAAAAAAAATGTTTAAATCCCGTAAACATATGTGATGACTTCTTATAGCCTAAGAGTTGTAGCAATAGACTTAATGTTAATTAATAATTATGGCTGAGATCTGCTGTTACGGACTTTTTGACAACCTTTGACACCAGTTTAAAGTCAGGCGTTGTGTGCGTATTCTGATCTTATAATGTCAAAGTCCGCCGGGTTCATTTATATATTTTACAGGATTCCATTAGGCGCTACGTTAGTATCGATTATTGTCTCTAGTAACCCGTGTGATGCGTTGATACTGGAACATGCTTCATATTAAACTTCTGATTATTGACTGACCTGTCTATTCTTGCCTTATTAATATCAGCAGTGTGAGATGCAGCGTGTTTAGGCAATTAAGTGTCACTGGTCATTATGAATGGATCAAACAGTATGGAATTCAACTCAGAATACGGCATTTAATAAGACCAGTATTTGACGACTTAAACATGTTTAATTAACACTCTCATTTCATGAGTAGACACAACTATTCAAAGACATAGTTTATAAACATAGTTCCATGTACGTGTCGAATGAGTTCTTATTATTCATTAAAGCATATGTTCACTAATATATATATAGTTCTGTATCATGGTCAGTTCCTTTTGGCCAACATCCCGTGGTATAATATTCATAGGCTAACTAGGCTTACTCCTGTTGCTAGTTAATAATAGCCCTTTTCCCACTAGACTTACTTCCACTGCTAGTTTTGAAATATCCTCCTTACGCTAGATTTACATCTGCTGCTAGTCGTCTAATATCCTTGTTACACTAGGCTTACGTCTGCCGCTAGCTATATAATATTCCTTTTACACTAGTCTTACTCCTACTGCTAGTTACGACTCTTCATTTGGCATACACTGCCAGGCTAATCTGCCATAATTACAAACTGCGTTAATAACGAGACGACTTACGTTTAATCCAAGAACACACTGCTAAATAGGCTTTCCAGCCACACATATATCTTCAGTGGACAATGCCACACATATCCTAGTGGTTATACCACACATATCATAGTGGCTAGGCCACACTTTCCCAAGTGGCGATGCCACACGCTGCCGTTGGGGCCGGAGCCCACGATTCGAATGACGTTACTAAGTCCTACGCGTAATGCATAGAGATATGCTTTCTATGTCGTTAATATTCATTTGCGGTGTTCCATGGTGCACCCATTCGGATCGATATCAAAATCCAAATGCCTGCACACATGCAACAATTCTCGACATCATCGATCATTAATATATTCATTTGAGGAATGCGCCATGCTGCAGACATGAAGCAATCCTCAACATCTGTAACGATTAAATTAATCAATTAATGTGTTAAAATTGATAAATTGATAAAAGATATTTTAATCAATTATTCCATTTTTAGCAATGTTTATGTTTGTTGCTTAAATGCGAGAGCTTTTGCTATGTTGCAAGCTTGTGATATGGAATTTGGCAAGTATGGCCAATATTAATAAATTGTTTGGTTGTAAGTGTTCATCATTTTTCATTATATTTTCAGGACGATGTTGCCTTATAACAAGTTAAATATAGTCCTTAGTGGTTTAAAACAAATGTTATTTATGATTCTTTATAAGTTATCAAATTGTTCGAAACTGACAGATTAATCTTCGATTAAAGAAATTCGATTAATCGATTAAGCTTCTTTTTTTTTATTATCAATCCCAGCTATATTAACAATATAATGAGATGGTGAAGGACTGATCTTGTAGCAAGACGTATGACGCACGTGGCTTCTAATGTAGTGAACGTTGTTTGTTCTCTGCAGGAGATCATCAGTTATCTTTGTAAGAAATTTCAAGGACAGTGACATATTATTAATTCCTAAATGACGTGGTAGTTTTCTCACGTTTGACGCACGGAGTTTTCTATTGCTTTGAGTTTTAATATAGAGTTATATCGTCCACATATGACGTCATGCAATTTTTGCCACTTTTTTCAACCACTCTTCTCCCTCCCCACTTGTCACACTTCGTTACAAATACCTAAGCCTCCTCTTACATGACGTGACAAATATCTTACACCCCCCTTCCCCCCTTCCCGTTTTTTCCCTTTTTTCTAATTTTTTTCAGTACTGAAAAGAAAGAATTTAATCGAATGTAGATTTGTTAATATCTTCTTCTTCAAGTACCATGCCTAGTGGCGTAGGAGATCATGTCTCCCTACAACTTCCATTCTTCAGTACAATTTATTAATTCTCTTGTTGACTTCTTTCCATGCCACGATGTCGAACTGCTTTCTTTGTCTTCTCCTACCTCATTTCCCTTCAGTCTTACCTGTATGCAGACAAAATAACAATCTTTCAAATAAAATAGTGTTAATTAGTCAGGCGTTTACAATAACTGCTTTGCTGGTTAAATATTGATAAATTTATTAAGAGCGTTCGATTGACAGAGTGGTTAAAACACTTGCCTCTAGCGGTAAGACATCGGGTTCGAAACGCATTGGCGTCAACGTTCTAGTTTACCCAGCAGTAAATTGGTACCTGGTTCTGTACGTGACTAAGGGAAGGAGAAAAAGGCAGCGAGGAAGGGAACTGGCCACCCCCACCTCTCGAAGCTGGACCTGGTACAGTGAAGTCTCTAACACTTCACTTCCCTACGGCAGGATCTGCTATAGGACTTCATTTACCTAAAATTATTTAAAATGTCGCTCATTTTGGCTTAATTGAATTTCAAACAATGAAACAAAAATTAAATGAAAGGTAAACATATCAGTAACTTCAATTCTTAAATGATGTTAAAGTTTCATAAAATAATGTTCAGCTTGAGTGCAAATCCACACAAGTTCAAGGGTTTTAAAAACTGAAGTCGTTATCAATGAATTATTTTTCTTCGTTATCATTATGCCACGGCAAAAGAAGATGTTTATCCACTGAATGAACTAGAAATCCATTTGTTTCAAGATAAACATTGTTTTTTTTTGTTTGTTTGTTGTATGTTTAGAAAGGTGTGTATTACATTTTATTTTTTTATTGGTTCCTCGAAAAGGCAGACTATGTTCAGTAAAAGTTTTAATGACAGACACATTACGCTGTAAAAACATTTTGCCAATAATCACGTTCACTTGTTATTTGTTCTTCTAGCTGTTGTATGAGACCAACACCCTGTGGTCGACTTAAATATGTTAACATGGCTGTGTAGTGTATTATTTTCATATTGTTCAATAACAAACAATAAGTGAATTTTTCATAGACCGGAAGGGAGGCATCAAAGAAGAGTTGGCTACCCGAGGTGCAGCAGCTGGGAGACTTTTTCAAGCCATAAATAGAGGATTCCTCAGCAATAAAGTATATACCAAATAAAAATATGCCACAACACCTTAAACCAATAAATAACATTAATAAGAAAAGAGAAACTCAATGGAATAAAGAACCAGTTGCCTGGTGGAATAAAAGCTGTGTAGAAATTCATGAGAGAAGAAAAAGGGCCTTACAAAAATATAGAAATAACAGAACAGAAGAAAACTATGATAAGTATAAACTTATTAGGAATGAATCTAACAGAATAATATTCAAAGCCAAAGAAACTAACTGGAAGGAGTTTTGTCAGTCACTTAAATCTAGCACTCAAATTAGAGAAGTATGGAAAAAGCTTAAGGCAATCAAAGGGAACAATAAGAAAACAATAATGCCAACAATCAAACTACCAAAGAGAGCAGAAACAGATAAAGAAAAAGCTAATGCCCTTGCCGAGTATTTCTATAAAGTCAGTGCAAAAAGTAGCCTTGGACAGGAAGAAAATGAGAGAAGAGAAAGACTTAGGATACAGTTTTTAAAAGAACTACCAGACCAGATAGATGAAACAAACTATTTAGATGCTGATATAACAGAGGAAGAAGTAACTAATGCAATAAAAGATAAATCTAATACTGCCTCAGGGCAAGATATACTTAGTTATGAAATCCTTAAGAAAGTACCCAAAAGAACTATAAACATAATAACTTCACTTTATAACAAAATCTGGAGCTTAGGAAAGATACCAAAAGCATGGAAAGTAGCTATGATAGTACCCATTCTAAAACCCAATAAGGAAGCCCATGATGTAAGTTCATATAGGCCTATCTCATTAACATCACAACTAGGTAAAATACTGGAAACTGTTGTGAATAAAAGAGTTAAATTCTACCTAGAAAAAAACCAGTTATATAGCCCAAACCAGTCAGGGTTTAGAGCAGACAGAAGTACAGAAGACCAGCTTGTAAGATTAGAACATGATGTAAAGCTAGGGTTCAAGAGGAAAGAGAAAACAGTGGCAGTCTTTCTAGATGTAGCTAGAGCATATGATGAATGCTGGCGAGATGGAGCTCTTTACAAAATGAAAAAGATTGGCATTACTGGTAAAACCTATAGGTATCTAGAAAACTTTTTACAGGACAGGTATTTTGCTGTACAGGTGAATAATGATAGGTCAGAAATATATGAACAACAGAATGGGATTCCTCAAGGATCAGTAATCTCTCCTTCAATTTTCACTATAGCTGTAAATGATTTAGCAGATGAATTTAATGACATAAAGAATGCAGTATCACAATTTGCAGATGACTGTGCCATTTGGCGATCTGGAAAAAACTTGGACCATGTTTACAAAAAACTTCAAAATCAAATAGACAAAGTTTCAGAGTGGATGAAAAGTTGGGGCTTCCAAATTAATGTAAACAAAACAGTAGGTATGATTTTCAGCAAAGGAAATTTAAAAAAAAAAAATAACAAAATCAATATAACCATTAAAGGACAGAAAATATGTACCTCCTCAACAACAAGATTTCTGGGCATAACTTTAGATAAACAACTAAATTATAATAAACATATAGACAATTTGGTAGAAAGCTGTAGGGGACCCCTAAATATACTAAGGATTGTAAAAGGTAATGGATGGGGGGGGGGGGGGGCCAGCAATAAAATAATGCTTATGTTCTACAAGTCCTTCATCAGGGGGAAACTGGATTATGCCAGCATAGTCTATGACTCAGCTGCAGCTTCTAACAAAGCAAAACTGGACAGGATTCAAAATGCAGCCATGAGAACCATTACAGGTGCATTTATATCGACACCAGTAGAAGCTCTAGAAGTAGCTCTCGGCATACCTCCCCTTGGTCTAAGACGGAAAGAACTGAGATTAAATTATTGGAGTAAAGTAGCACAAGAAGTGACCCACCCAGCACATAATGCATTTGTCAAAAACCAACCAAGTGTATGGGACGTCCCCTTAAATAAAGATAGATATCCAACAGGGTGGAGAACTATAGAAGACCAAATGCAGTTCAAAGAACTATCAAACACAATTGAAAATAGTAATAAATACAGAAGCAAAATACCACCATGGGAACTAAAAACACCAATCATAGACTACTCACTTACTGAAAAGATCAAACAAAACATAGAAGATAAGGAAGCCAAAATGATAAGTAGAAAGTTCATAGAGCAACTAACTAAACAAAGTCTGGCCGTCTACACTGATGGATCCAAGGGTGATAGTGGGCAACTAGGTGCCGGAGTTGTAATACCACAATGGGGAATAAAAAAGAGCTACAGTGTAACGGAAGGGGCATCGATTTTTACTGCAGAGATGGTAGCAATTCTTAAAAGTCTAGAAATAATCGAAGATAACCCACCAGAAGCTGTTACGATATTTACAGACTCACTATCATCACTACAAGCACTAGAACACCCAGGTAAATGTAGCCGGCCAGACATAAAGGAAGAAATTCTAGCAATTAATACATCACTAGAGAACAGAGGATGTAGTGTGAGGCTAGTGTGGGTTCCAGCACACATAGGTATAGCTGGCAACGAGTTGGCAGACCAGAATGCCAAGAAGGGAAGAACAAGTAAAAACAATATAAAAGCAGGACTGGGAAGGTCAGAGATCAAGAGCCAAGTGAAGGAAACTATAAACGAGGAATGGAAGACAACATGGAAGGAAAGTAGAAAAGGCAGACACGCGTTCAAACTGCTGAAAGAACCAACGAGGACATGCCAGGTCAGAGAAGAATTAAAGATACCATCGAACAAAAAAACTGTGGCGTCTCCGACTCGGCGCAGCATACTTCATGGTAGAAGAACCACACTGCCAAGAATGTCAGGAAGAGAATGACATAGACCACTACCTGATCCACTGTAAAAAGTATGAACAACAAAGGCTTGAATTAAAAACTTACTATAGAAATCACAATATAGACTTAACAGATGATAAGGTTTTAAGTATAGATGCCCCAAGAGATGCCCAATCAATACTTAAAAGATATATACATAAAACAACGGAAAAAATATAAGGTTAGAACTTCAGGAAAATCATCCAACTAAATAGAAATTAAGCAGCAAGAACTAACAAAGCATTAACAAAAAAAGTAACTACTCATAGGACAAGGAAAGACAAGGTATTAAAAAAGGGACAACAACTCAAAAAGAACAAATACTAATACAAATTAAAACCAAGTGTAAAGGACAATAGTTATCTAGAAACAATACAAAAGAGAAAATAAAATTGACAAATACTAATATAAATAAAAATCAGCAACTGCAAAAGACAACAGTTATTTAAATTGAATACAAAATTAGTAAATAAAATGACACTAAATACCCCAATTATAACCAACTTTCAGGTTGAACAGGGTAGACCAAGATGGAACGAGAAGAGGCAACAATGATCAGATGTTGAGTGCCCGATCTCCACCCATCAACTCATCAAAACAACAACAACAAGAGAGAGGTTGGTAAGAAGACCAAGATGGCTGTATACCGCTCCACCTATGTCCCAGTCTTGACGTATGGATGCGAGTCATGGGCAATGACTACAACATACAAAAGCCAGATCCAAACCTCAGACATGAGGTATCTGAGGAAGGTGGTTGAAGTAGCAAAAAGAAACATGGTCCGCAACCAGACGATACGTCAAGGGCTAAAAACCCAACCCCTGCAGACCCAAGTAGAACAGTCCCAACTGAGATGGTTTGGCCATGTCTGCAGAATGGGAGAAGATCGGCTACCACGGCAAGCATGGGAAACTAAGAGCCAGGGATCCAGACCTCCAGGACGACCCAAAGTCTGTTGGGAGGACAACATTAGACAATCTTTGAAGGACCGAGGACTAGAATGGAACCAAGCCAGGAGGAAGACAGCCGATAGAGTAGTATGACGCTCTCTCTTACAAACCTCTACACCTCACGGTAGAAGAGGAACGAATACGTAAGTAAGAATTTTTCCACTTAACGATAAATTTGCGTGCTACAGCATGATTCATCAACTACGTGCACAATAGTTATTTACAGTTCGCTCAGTCATTCGCTGATGTAACTGTCGCGAGTATGGATAAATAGAGAATGTCTAAGTGTAGACAGATTTTGAATGATGTAATGTGAATTAGAGAGAATAGAGTCACTAATTAAATTATGGGGAGAGATATGACTTCTAGAGAGTAAAGAGGCTACTTCTCCACCATACTCCAACTGACCTTTATGATGTTTGCTGGGATTTCATATCTCCATGATCATTCCGTGCCGCAGGTCATTTGAAGTCTGTCATATTTTTCACTTCTCCTCCCATCAGTATCCTATCACAGATTTTAATCTTAATTCTTTATAAGAAAACTACAACGTTAGTGTCGTGATTTGATTGGAAATATCTGCCCCTTTAATCTGAGTGGTCTGCCTGTTTGCTCTTTATCTCTTGTCTACGCCTACTTTTCCGTCAAATTGCTCTTAACAGCTCTAATTCTGTCGTTAGCCGTCAATCTTGAGAGAGAGCCAGGCTAACGCTACCCCTTGCACCTGAAAAGCGGCTTTTTTGCCAAAGTTCTTTTAGTAGCGATTCTGGGGAAAACGGCAAGTTTCCTGTCTCTTTGATTATGGGGTACACTGGAAATTTTCTGCTCCTTTATTTTTGCTGTCTTCGTTTTTCACCCTGAACGCAAGTAGCTCGTAGAACGATGAAAACGTGCTAATGTTACGTCTTTTCCTCGTCTCTTCGAGGCGACCGGGGACTCTCTCGGTAGGTCTTACGTCTGGAGTTGTTTCATCTCATTGCACGTGCGGAAGCCACCTTACTATTTAAGTGCTATGTCCCTAACATGCATTACCATTCGTCTCTAGGGGAATCCTTGCTGCCTAGCAAAATTGTTATACAGTTGAGAGCTTATAAACAGTTGTAGTGTGGAAATTGCATTCCTTGCTTGGTAAGCACACCATCTGTTTTAAGTTAATTATTGGGGTTCTAGCTTAATAATATTATTGATTCGTGATCCCGAGTTACGTTATGTCATCTTTAGTGTATTTTTCTTAAAGTAAAGTAACTTTTGTGTGACCGGGAGGTCTGTGTTTTGTAAGCACGATACCAATTAAACTCCATTGAGAGTTTACGCAAAGAAGGGAATATTGCAAAAGTCCAAAGAGGGAGCTGGTGTATATTTTAATTGACGTTGTTTTTCCATTTGGATATGTGTATGAATAATTCTGTAAAAGAGTTTTGCTACATGATATATATTGAGTTGAAGGCGCAGCTATTTTGCAATTTTCACCCAGGGGCGATTCTAATGTTGGCAAATACCACGCGGGCCCTGCAATTTATTCTGATTTCAGTATTTTCCCTAGTTATAATTTTCATGTAATGGGAATTCCAGATGTTTGGGTTTCGCCTGTTACCCCAGTGAGTAGGGGACGAGGGGTGTGAATAGTTAGCCTTTGTACGCCGCGAGCGATTCACGCATGGATGAGTTTACCTGTGGAGATAGTTAGAAAGCAGAACGGAGGGGGAATATGGTGGTGTGTTGTGGCTGAGTGAGAGAAGGTGGGTGTAGGTGGGCTGGCAAAAGGATGTACCGTAGGATTTGTTTGTAAACAGTGGAGATGGATGTACCATGGTTGTACATATTTTTTGGGATGTTTGAATTTTTCAGAGAGTGGTCAAACCTGTAATTGATGCTCTCCGACTCTGATTTTTGACACCTTACGTCGCCAAGGGCCCACCTGGCATTTGCATAGAAAGTTGCCACCACATAAATAGATCAACTCCAAATTGATATCGCCAGTACTTACGGGCTGTTACCGTCACCTTCCATTATTCGTGGCAATATCGTCAGATCCCTTTAAGCCCTGTCTCATTGGAGTATATGCTCGCAGTATTTAGAAGAATATACCTTTCCAGCTAGACGGGCTGCCACCTTTGCCATCGCGACGTGTCGGCATCACTGTCAAACCTATTGACAGCCAGTAAACCCGGAGTAGATTGGAGCATTTGGCCGATTCTCTCCACCTCGCCAGTAATCATCACCTGCCTGAAGCTCAAGTCATCTTTATCCAACACTTAGAGGCGCATCCCTTGGGGCCCTCATATATAATCGTTTTCGCCAGCAGTAGTCATTATTGTTTTGATAATTGGATTTAGAAGGGAGTGCGTATATATTCGCACTAGTGTGGTCTCCTTCACCCGCGCCCTGGAAAGTGGGTGTGCGCTTGGATTTATTTAACAGCTGTTCCAAGACAACACTGAGAATAGAAGGCTTGAAGTGGTAAGATAAGATCACTTATGTGGAACTGATGACAAGAACCAGAAAGTACAAGTGGAACAAGAGATTAGAATAAAACGATAGCGGTGACTTTGACACACACCTGAGAAAACCTGTTGATAGCATTATCAGGCAGTCCTTGTTCTAGAATCCCCAAGATAATAGAAGTATAGGTAGACCGAACAACACATAGAGAAAAGAGAGCTGGAGACAGAAATGAAAACGTTTAGGAAAGCATGGAAAGACCTTGAACTGATGGCACGAGACAAGAAGACTTGGCATGCTCTTTGTGAGCTGAAAGGTAATGATGGTGCTAATGATGTTTTCACATCCATTTTATTACATCATCTCAGAACTTCCGTATCTGTCTGCCACCTCTGCTTCTTTTGTCCTGGATTTCTTCAGGTGTCGCTATACGCTTCAGTCTCGTTCCTCAAAGTTACACGGCCGAAGTTACAAATTGTGGTTTGTCGAATGTTTAATTTTACAGAGAAGAGCTACAATTCAAGCTTCTTTCATTGTAGCTTTAATTACTGCTTAAGACAATAACCACAACGAGTATGGCACAATAATTGAGTACTTACTTTTAACTTCTTGGGTTCACACTTGCCGTGAAGCTGATATTAGCAGACGTTTCCGTTCTTGAGCTAAATGTGTCACATTGGCTGAAGTGAACTCGTGTTGTTTTTGAAGTTCTGGGATACTGTCAATCCATCTGCTTCTTGGTGAGGTTTACAGACATATGGCCAGTCCTGATCCTAATGACAACATTGGTCATCTTACAAGGAGGGATCAGAGCACCATTTTTCGGCTCAGAAAACAACACATGCCACTCAATAGTCACTTGAACAGAATCCAACAACAACACTCTCCAGAGTGCCTGCTGTGTAACTACCCCTACGAAACTGTTGACCACCATCTCTTTGAGTGCCCAGCACTCAATGATGTTAGGAAAATGCTCCTTCCTCCGAGGCCAGTTAGTGAAATACCGTGTACGGAGAAACAAAACAACTTGCATTAGGCCGAAAGGCGAGAGCCCAAGCGCAGCTGGATCAATAACAACAACAACAAAATCTGCTTCTTGGTCGTCTTCGTAGTATACTGGACATCAGGTTAATGTTGATAAGAATCGGCATCATTGCATTCCGGGCAAACCCAAAGGTGTTCAGTTTCCCTCAGTATATGTCGAAGTATATGAATGCTAATTGTCCCTGAAGCGCGCCTAGATCTCTCTCTCTCTCTCTCTCTCTCTCTTTTTCTCTCTCTCTCTCTCTCTCTCTCTCTCTCGCTATATATATATATATAATATGAAAAAATGTCTTTCGCGCTGTTATCTGATAACTCGAGAACGGCTGAACCGATTTTGATGCAGTTTTCACCAGCGTATTGGTCATTTCTCAGGAAAGGTTTTAAAGTATATATCGTCAAGATACAACATCATGAGGCTGAGCAGTGAATTTTTCTTCACTCCATTCATTCTTATCTCAAGGGGCAAGGGATGTAACTTATAAACTATATAATTCATAATGTTTATTCTTTTTTGTTAAACTAACAAGAAATGCCTTGCTTTCTCGTATGTAAGTTTTTTAAACAAAAGGTTTTAACAAGAAAATTTTAAATAATACACAGCTATATAAAGATGTCAATTAAATAAATTAGTGCGTTGCAACTAATATGCAAATTTTGTAAGGCAGGCTTCCTGACAATAAAGGGTTGATAACTTCTCGCCTATCAAAAGTGTCAGTAAAGTTCGATTAATTCTCAGCAATGTAGAGTTCTTACTCGGCCTTTTGGCTAAGATCAAAGTGTCATACTTCTAGGGATCATTTCTAGAGTATGCCGGGTCTTAGCCAGGGTCGGGATCACACACAATTAACACACCAAACCTAATAAAGTCATATGACCTCATTTTAAACCCCATAAGGGGAGAAAAAAATTAAAAAAAAAAAATACTAGCTATTGCATCGCTTCTCGGCCTTTTGGCTAAGGTCAAAGTGTATACTTTTAGGGATCATTTCTAAGGTATGCAGTGTCTTAGCCAGGGCCGGGATCACACACAATTAACACATTAAACCTAATAAAGTCATTAGACCTCATTTTGAACCCCAGAAGGGGCATTAAAAAAAAAAAAAAATACTAGCTATTTCATCTACACAAAAGCTGTCATGAAAATTATGTGTGCTAGAAAATGAGTGTATGTTCTCGAAGATTTCTGTATGTTCTGACATTATAATTGCTTAGCGATTCATTTGGATATGGAGAAAAGGCAAGTAGCTTTAGTTTTTTTTTTTCTTTAGTTACTATTGTGCTGAGGAAAATTAGCTATCTACCTACATAATAATTTTCAGAGTTCATTATTAAGTTTATTTACTACTTAATAACTTTACTACTTAATTATTTTCACTTTTCCTTTCATGTCTTCGTTACCTTTTTGTGTTTAATTGTATCGTAGACAAGGTATGTGTGCCTCTTTTAAAAACACTTAGGTTTTTTTTTGCGTCATTTTTAGGCATTTTGATCCCACTTCACGGAAATAGTAGGTTTACCTTTCTTAGTTTTTGTTTAACACATAGGTGTATTTATTCTTTGTTAGGTACTTTATCTATTTCATTTTTGCTTTACTCTACGCCTATCACATCGTCCAAGAGAACTTCCTCACTTGGGAGAGTTAGCAACGCAGCAAAGAGAATGAGAATGAGAAGGGAAGCCGAAACGAGCACAGAAAGGGAGGACCGTCTCTTCAGAGATCGTCAGCGTCGTGCTACAAACAGGGCATCTGAGACCCCTGCAGAAAGAGAGGATCGTCTATCTCAAGATAGAACGCGCCATTTTATTCAAAGACATGCTCAGTCTTTGCCTAAGAGATCGGACCGCCTGCAGCGCGATCGGTTGCGTCACATAGACTTGAGGATTGAAAGACTGCTTCCCTAATGTAGTTCAGGTTGTCCAGCCAGCTGAAACTCTCTGGTTAAACAAAGAACGTTCTTCTCTACGTTATGACCCTCATATAAATTACTGTGATAAACGAGCGCAAAGGCCTTATTGCTCTATCTTTTCCTACATCTCTCGTATTGTATTTTCTTCGACATTGGCTCTTTCATCCCACATTTGCTATTCCACATTTGATATTTCATCGTTGTGATTACTCGCGACCGGTATCTAGAGAACCACATTTGTTCTTTCATCGGGGGAAATAAAGTCCTTTGATTGAGTCCCCATACCTGACATTATCGTTTGAAGCCCACATTGCATCGTGATAAATCTTGTGAAAACACATCTGGTCATCCCCATCAGACATCTGGGCATGCTGTAATTTCTGTGGACCATTGTCATCTTTGCGGCTAGCGACGGGTCACCACATTGGACGCCCAGATTGGCCAGGTGAAAACGTCTCATGCTGTAATGGTGTTATCTTTGGTCGGCCGCTGTTCAGACAAGCGTTGGGTTACCACATTGAACGCCCAGCTTGGCCAGGTGAACAATAAACAATCAGAGAGTAAGGTTGACAGCAATTTGACAGCACTTTTGCACTAGCCCGCCAATTATCTCCATACCTGTTTGTCAAACCACACCCACGTTTGACTGACAGGGGACAAGAGCGATCATGTGAATGAGTGACCAGAGGGGCTATTAAGGATTGGTTGATATGGGCGGAGCTGGATGTCGGATCCAAGAAACCCACATTGGACTTCCAAAAATATAATACCGCGTAGCTTGCTAGAGGAGGGAGTCCAGTTTTTACATTGTGAGGAAGAGAATTAAACCCAAAAACGCCTAGCCTAAATACACGTGTTTATTCAGAGTGGATATAATTCAGTTCTGTGATGAATTGTGTTCTTAAAGGATTTTGCGAAGGGAAAAGAAGGTTAGTAGATCTTATACTTATTAATACATTTTCTTATTTTTTGTTTATTTTAACCTCACAGCTAAAATGTGCGAAAGATAGAGTTTCAAATGATTCTTTGCATAACTGATTAATAAAATCAGAAGATTTTCCTAGAAGATGATAGGATGATAGGAGGTAATTAATAGTTCATACTTCACCTTCATCACCATCACAGTCTCCCATGCGCACACACTCTCATGCACAAGATATTTAACATCATTAGAATTGAACTCAGAGAGAGATCAATAATGAGCTGTAGTATAAATGAAAGTCAACCAGTGATGTTAAATGTGAAAAACTTTTGAAGACTTTTGTGTGTCTTCAGTTCATCAGAAGTCTGTGTCTACACGCAACGTGTCTGACGTCTAACCAGAAATAAGTTATCAAAAACGGACATTTGGCTAGCAGAATTCGCCATAGGACATCTTTCATTCCTCAATTAAAAAGGAATATTGTCTCACCCACAAGTCAGAAGGTGGACGCAGCATTTTTCGTTACCCATATACTGCTGGCTCTCAAGTTCAATACATCGTTATCACAAGTTATATACAGAGTGTAGTGGATTTGATGGTATTGTATGATGGTGATATTACTAAGTGTGATGCATGAGGTCAGCTGTGAAGGCTCCTGAGATAAATGTAGCTGTGAATTTTCAGAAGGCCCTTCTTGCTACCACTACGACCTCACACCTATCTTTTTTTTTCTAATGAATGTGGCTACGTTAAAATTCTAGGGTATGATATGTAATGTGTTGTGGTAGTTTACATACACACACACAGATATTTAACAATTCTAATAATATTAATAAAATGTTATGACACACTGAACTAACTCAAGCTGTGTAAAATTTTTGATAACAAATTTTCTTTTAAGTTTATTTGTTCTGAACCAAGGTTTTATTTTGGTCAAAACATATGAAAGGTTTTGCAATTATTAATGAAATGCATGAAGATATGGCATAATAAATGAAAGGAGTGTACATATGTATTTTACAATACTAGTTAATATTACTACTGTTTATAGTTGTAATCTATATGGGAGAACGATTTATGGATGTGCTGTTGGGGTGGCCTCATCACTCCCTGTCTATGGTTACTAACATGGTCCATTTATTGATGGAAATATAATTGGTGTGTTAGAAAATGAGTTTGTGAATCTCCAGCAGGCCAGACGCTCACGTATCTGGAATGAGTAGTTCTGGTGCTGGAATATGGTGGCCCCACCTCTCCGTGCTTGGGGGCAATATACGGCTGCTCTGCCAAGATATAAACTGCACGGGTCCACTCTTGTAATATTCAACATCACATTTGACACCACATTGGTGCCAAATAAAAACTCACAGTTCTGCAATAAAGTATTGGTCATGTGTCAGAATTCCATCCTCTAAACCATTTCTGGACACAACACTACACACAACAACAAAACCACATAGACGGGTCAGATCTCTTTGACCAAACAACACATCTTACCAATTTGGTTTTACATAGGATAAGTTCTCCCAGACTACATATTCTGAAATATGTTCATTAGCTTCCTGCCATAGAATAGGATAGGTGATATGTTCCACTGATCTCAACACTTGATCTGTCTTTCATAATCCTTGCTGGAGTTTATGTATTTTATTTGTCTCTAGACCATGAACTGGGGCGGGGGTCTAGAGCGAATCCTTACTTGTTGTAAGGGATAGATTTTGATATGGCAGTATCAAATCACTCGAAACATTAAACAATATTAAAATATACAAAGAAATACTTTCAGTCTTACCAGAATTATGAATATAGAACACAGTTAATTGCTAGCAGAACTCAGCTGAGCTGCTGGCTTTAGTATGGCGTCCCTCTAAATATTTCAATTAGCTTCTGGGAATTACACCACTAAATAATTCACTGTGTCTACTAGGACAACTTATGACGAATGGCAAAAATGCGCGTCTGAGCGCCGATAATATATTCATCTATGGCCAATCACCGCCTTTTTCTTTTCAAATTCAAACCTCCTACCAAAAAGTCATTTCAGTCATACCTCAGTCAAGTATGCCTTATTGTCTGTTGGTCCGTCTGTCTCTACTTGCGTTTCACAAAAAAACACACTTGTTTTTTGAACCAACTCTGCCTTCCCCTACACAATTTTGCTTTTAAAGTTATTTTTAGCCACAGTTCACCATCCCATCCCGTCTCTTTCATTCTAACTAGATTTTAGCACTTGAGTCTCAAGGCTACAGTTTTTTTGAAAATTAGGGACATTTTTTATTTCAATGCAGACGCTCGCTGATATGAACAACACAGTCTTTTGTCAATATCTTTCTTATTATCTATCCGTCTGTATAAATGAAAGCATATTATTTCACTGCTCAAGATGGGCCATTCGGCCAGCTAGGTTTTATATTCCTAACATCATTATTAAGAAAAAGTTACTTTTCAAGGTTAGTTGGTTTTTCGAAATATTTCTAGCATCTTCTATACTGCGTTTGCCGCTGAATTCAAATAAACGGACTAAGTTATCGCAAAAGCGTCCAAGAAATGACTGTTGCGTATAATAGCTAAGGTCCCTTTTGTCGATTTCTTTACCTTGTGTCAACTTGGGGACGTGACTTTTTCCCCCTTTCCCCACCTATTGCGTCTTTTAGCCTTGCTAGTTTCAAGCACGCGTTCAGTCATATTTTTTCCCTTTTGATCTCCGTTCTCATCCCGTTCCAAGGGTAAACGTTTTGCCTTCACGTCTAACAATTTAATTTCCATGGCGGGTGATGACCCGCGGCGTGGGCGATCATGTATTCTAGTAGCTTACGCATTAGTTTTTATCCCTACGTTGTATCATTGGAGATATTTTAACGTTGTATCATGGTTAATTTTATGACACATCTCCCCACTTGAAAACATGCCTACGGCAAGTTCTAAAACCAGTGATACACATAGATAAAATCTCTCCTTACGCCTGCCATTACTCTAATTTTGATCACAGGGGGGCCGACTGAGGAAATCTGCACCGACATTCAATTTGCCTGGGATATATTGGATACTAAACTGATAAGGTTGAAGCAATAAAGACCACCTCAGCAATCTTGCGTTTTCATGCTTAGCCTGAGATAAGAATACGAGAGGCTGATGATCCGTCTCGACCACAAAAGTCCTACCATATAGATAGATTTGAAACTTCTTTATTGCCCAGATTAACGCTAAACATTCTTTTTCGCTTGTGGAATATCCTTGTTCCGCCTTATTCAATTTGCGGCTTGCATAAGCGACTGGTTTCAGTTCCCCATCGGGTGAAGATGATCTTTGCAACAAAGCTGCTCCGAGTCCTACATTACTTGCATCGGTTCTTAAGACAAAGTCCTGTGTCAAATCAGGCAGTTTGAGAATAGGCTTGCTAGTGAGTTTTTCCTTTAAGTCTTGGAACGCTATTTCACTTTGTGCAGTCCAAATAATTTTATCTGGAAGTCCCTTGCGAGTCAGATCAGTCAGAGGAGCACAAATAGAGTTAAAATCTTTGATGTATTTTTGATAAAATCCGCATAACGACACGAATGATCGCACGTCCTTTTTTGTTTGTGGTCTAGGTGCTCTCTGCAGTTTTTCCAAGTTCTTGGGATCAGGGGTCATGCTACCCTGATATACAGTGTGTCCCAAGAATTCCAACTCTTTGCATCCAATGCAACATTTTGTTGGCCTAGCAGTTAAGTTCGCCTCCCTAAGCCTATTAAATAACATTTCTAGAGCTTCAATGTGTTCTTCAAATGTCTCTGTGGCGACTAGAATATCATCCATGAAATTCGTGATACATGGGTTATTCAGGGGATCCAACAATTTGCGCATCATCCTTGAAAATACACTCGGAGCATTTTTCAGTCCGAATGGTAGCATGTTGAATTCATAATGTCCATCCGAAGTGCTAAAAGCCAAATAAGGTCTCACTTCAGGCTTCACTGGGATCTGGTAATAGCCTTTACTAAGATCCACCTTTGAAAAGTATTTTGCCTTGTTCAGTCTGGCAAATAACTGTTTTGTGTCTGGTAATGGATCCACTTGTCATTCTGTGACAGCATTCAGTTTCCTGTAATCTATGCACAGTCTGTGTTCCCCAGACGGTTTTCTCAACAAAACGACACTAGAGCTAAAAGATGATTCACTGTGTGAAATAATCCCCTCCTTCAACAAATAATCTATTTCTTCCTTCAATGCCTTCTCCTTCGCGAACGGAATAGAATAGGCTCTCATACAGATTGGGTTTGAGTCTACCAGTTTCATGTCATACTGTAGCAAATTTGTATGGCCTGGTTTATCTGTTAATACATCTGTATGCTCCTCCAGAACCTGTTGAACTCTCTCCCTCTGGTTTTTAGTCAGGTGCTTACTGACTTTTACCTGTGCTGCTGTTTCACAAGGATGTAATGGGTATTCATGTGAGGTGAGTGGTTCCTTTTGCATTTGAGTTGCGATAGCTAAGGTCAGTAAGGGGGTGCTTTCCTGGAGTGGTCTGTCCAGATACTTCTTTAACAGGTTTACATGATAAACTTTCTCCTTCCCCTTTTTGTCAATTTTATAGTTTGTTCTAGACACCTTCTCTAGAACCGTATATGGACCTTGCCATCCAATTTGTAATTTATTCTGGCTACCGGGTAGTAGAAGCAGCACCTTCTCTCCCACAGCTAGTTCTCTGTCCTTTGCCTTCCTATTAAAATATGCTGCATGTTTCTTCCTGGCTTGTTTCAAATTATCATTTGCCAGTTTCCATCCAGTTTTCAAACGAATGGTCAATTCGTTCACGTATTGATAAGATGAGGTAACAGTCTCTTCCGCCTTCTCATCTGTCCAGCTCCTTAATAGGGCTACATCTGGACCTTTAATTTATCATACGTATTTTTTATGGAACCCGTCGGGTCCCTTCCACTAGAAGCCCTATAGTGAGGACTTTTCTTCCTAGAATCATCACTCACAAATCGACCACTACCAATTTTTTTCTTGGGTTTGTCTCCCCACTTGAGATTGCTTATGAGAGATCTTCGCTCTCTTTTCTGTTCTTCCAGTTTATATAAGTCTGACCGAGGGATTGTCATCTTATCCTGGGTAAAATTTCTTCTTTGTACTCGTTGCATAGTGGCCATGTTAATCCATTCAAGTGAAGACTGGGTGTGAAAAGGGGGCTCCCATTGCACTTTGTCTCCTTGAGTATCATAATTTTTCTTTCCAGGCCTAATTTTGCCCCGTGGCGTTTCTAGGTCCTGCACATATTTTCCCTTTGTGGGTGTTCCCTCATGAAATATGCCACATGCTTCTACAAAGTTTTCAATATCGACATTTACGTCGGGCCAATAGTATTTGCGAGCAACTTTTTGGCAGATGGTACCGACTTTTTCATGGTCCCCATCTTTTCCAACATGTAAGCTCCTTATTAAATTTGCCCTATATATCTTGGGAAGAACCAACTGTCCGTGACCAGTGAATCTAGTTCCTGTCTTCCTATATAGCAATCTGTTCTTCATAAAATATTCCCCCTTGCTCGGAGGTGTGTGGCATTTGGGCAATTTTTAAAAACATGGCTTGAGTGTCCTATCCTCAGCCTGCGCCTTCCTCATCTCCTCTGGATGAGCATTTATAGGTTCACCTTCTTCCTCCTTCTTCTGTGACCTGGTCTGCACTGTCGCCACGATCACAGGTCTCTCGGGGTTCCCCAAGAAGACGTATCTACACCCCAATATCAGAGGGTAGATTGGTTCATCTATCACTGCTGCTCTGATTTCTCCTTCCACATAGCGAATTTTCACCGTTATCCTTGCGATGGGAAGTGTCATGAGTTGTATGTCCTTAGTTGCCCCTTGTATTTCCACTGTTTCTGTGGTATACTGACTTGGGTCCACTAGGCTAGACTTCACAACTGAATCATAATCCAAACCTGTATCATAAAGGCAGCTTATGGTGACCCCATTACAAATAACATCCTCACAAACTGGGGGGTGATAAGGTTCCTGCAGTCCCTTAGGATTAACCTTTAATCTTTGCGTCCCCGACTTCATTGCAGCAATGTTTGAAGGTTTCCTTCTACAAAATTCGATGTTATGGTTATCTTTCTTGCACCATTTACACCATCTTTTTCCTTGGTTAAACGGTTTTCTTTCATTGGATTTTTGGTCATTGAACTGTGAGTTTCTGTCTCGTTAGTCATTTCTTGGCCACTCAAAGTTTGTCCTACCTTTATTTCCCTGCTCTCTATTATCAAATTTATTAAATTGCTGTGGAGATTTAAAATTGTCTATGTGCTTCTTTTTAGCACCACTTACCTCTGCCTGGGCTGCCTGATACCTCTCAGCGACATTTAAAACCTCCCCCAACTTCTCTGCACCTTGTTCCATGAGGAATTTTCTCATGTCTGGAGCCATGGACTCTCTCAATTGCTCAATCATGATCATTTCTTTAAGATCTTGGGTCTTCCCCAGAGCAGTCCATTTCTCCAAATAGGTTTCCAGTCTGGCAGAGAATTGGTGGTATGTCTCCCCAGACAACAGTTTGGCATTTCTATATTTCTTACGATAAAATTAACCATTTTTTTCGTACCTCAATAACAAAGCCTGCTTTAACATGTCATAATTGTCTTGGTCTTCTCTGTTCATTTTTGCGAAGACTTCATAAGAAGTCCCTCTCAGTCCCTGTGATAACTTTAAACTCCACCTCTCTCTCTCTCTAACCCATATGTAGTAGCTAATAACTCAAAACGTCCTAAATACCCCTCTATGTCATCGTCTTTTTCAACAAAATGGTCTAAATGAAACCCCATAGCTGATGTTGAGGCTCCCAGACTAGCTGCAGCATTTGATGCAAAAGGGCTGGCACCATTTTCAGGAGCCTGGCCTTGTAGCTCCAGCTCCCTTAGTTGTAATTCGTGCTCCCTCTGCAACCTTCTATCTTCTGCCTCCCTTTTGGCAGTCAACCTTTTATCTTCTGCTTCCCTTTGCTGTCGTTTTTCTTCTGCCTCAATCTGCAGCCTCTTAAGTTCTCTATCAGCCTCAATTTGCAACCTCTTCTCTTCAGCTACCTTCCTATCTTCCCTTTCAATATACTTATCACATTCAGCCGTTACATATTGAATTAAAACCTGACCATCCATTCCCATATCCTTTGCCTTTAGCACAGCAGCTGATCTGAATTTGGCTAGCTCCGCAATACTTTTTAAACAATTCTAGCAATGAGCAAAATAAAATTTCCAAGCACTAAAGTAATTCTAATTACTCTAGTCTAAAATAATTCTAATTAATTAATTAATCAATTAACTACCACTGGCTGTGGAGATTCACCAACTTTTATTTTCAGGGACACTTTTAATTTTTATAATGTGTTCCCTTAATTTATTTCTCCCCCCAGGAGATCCTAATATTATTGATAGGCTAATTATCCCGGACGAGCCCCCAATATATGTAGTGGATTGATGGTATTGTATGACGGTGATATTACTAAGTGGCGGTGGGAAGGGGGGTGGGGGGAGGGGGCTGTAGTCTGATTAGGGTGGGGGGGGGGGGGGTATGATCGTGTAGGAGGGGATAAGGGCCTGGAGGTTGGCGATATTATAATGATATGTTAGGTTGGGTGCTGCATGAGGTCAGCTGTGAAGGCTCCTGAGATAAATGTAGCTGTGAATTTTCAGAAGGCCCTTCTTGCTACCACTACGACCTCACACCTATCTTTTTTTTTCTAATGAATGTGGCTACGTTAAAATTCTAGGGTATGATATGTAATGTGTTGTGGTAGTTTACATACACACACACAGATATTTAACAATTCTAATAATATTAATAAAATGTTATGACACACTGAACTAACTCAAGCTGTGTAAAATTTTTGATAACAAATTTTCTTTTAAGTTTATTTGTTCTGAACCAAGGTTTTATTTTGGTCAGAACATATGAAAGGTTTTGCAATTATTAATGAAATGCATGAAGATATGGCATAATAAATGAAAGGAGTGTACATATGTATTTTACAATACTAGTTAATATTACTACTGTTTATAGTTGTAATCTATATGGGAGAACGATTTATGGATGTGCTGTTGGGGTGGCCTCATCACTCCCTGTCTATGGTTACTAACATGGTCCATTTATTGATGGAAATATAATTGGTGTGTTAGAAAATGAGTTTGTGAATCTCCAGCAGGCCAGACGCTCACGTATCTGGAATGAGTAGTTCTGGTGCTGGAATATGGTGGCCCCACCTCTCCGTGCTTGGGGGCAATATACGGCTGCTCTGCCAAGATATAAACTGCACGGGTCCACTCTTGTAATATTCAACATCACATTTGGCACCAATGTGGTGTCAAATAAAAACTCACAGTTCTGCAATAAAGTATTGGTCATGTGTCAGAATTCCATCCTCTAAACCATTTCTGGACACAACACTACACACAACAACAACACCACATAGACGGGTCAGATCTCTTTGACCATACAAACACATCTTACCAATTTGGTTTTTACATAGGATAAGTTCTCCCAGACTACATATTCTGAAATATGTTCATTAGCTTCCTGCCATAGAATAGGATAGGTGATATGTTCCACTGATCTCAACACTTGATCTGTCTTTCATAATCCTTGCTGGAGTTTATGTATTTTATTTGTCTCTAGACCCTGAACTGGGGCGGGGGTCTAGAGCGAATCCTTACTTGTTGTAAGGGATAGATTTTGATATGGCAGTATCAAATCACTCGAAACATTAAACAAATATTAAAATATACAAAGAAATACTTTCAGTCTTACCAGAATTATGAATATAGAACACAGTTAATTGCTAGCAGAACTCAGCTGAGCTGCTGGCTTTAGTATGGCGTCCCTCTAAATATTTCAATTAGCTTCTGGGAATTACACCACTAAATAATTCACTGTGTCTACTAGGACAACTTATGACGAATGGCAAAAATGCGCGTCTGAGCGCCGATAATATATTCATCTATGGCCAATCACCGCCTTTTTCTTTTAAAATTCAAACCTCCTACCAAAAAGTCATTTCAGTCATACCTCAGTCAAGTATGCCTTATTGTCTGTTGGTCCGTCTGTCTCTACTTGCGTTTCACAAAAAAACACACTTTTTTTTTTGAACCAACTCTGCCTTCCCCTACACAATTTTGCCTTTAAAGTTATTTTTAGCCACAGTTCACCATCCCATCCCGTCTCTTTCATTCTAACTAGATTTTAGCACTTGAGTCTCAAGGCTACAGTTTTTTTTGAAAATTAGGGACATTTTTTATTTCAATGCAGACGCTCGCTGATATGAACAACACAGTCTTTTGTCAATATCTTTCTTATTATCTATCCGTCTGTATAAATGAAAGCATATTATTTCACTGCTCAAGATGGGCCATCCGGCCAGCTAGGTTTTATATTCCTAACATCATTATTAAGAAAAAGTTAGTTTTCAAGGTTAGTTGGTTTTTCGAAATATTTCTAGCATCTTCTATACTGCGTTTGCCGCTGAATTCAAATAAACGGACTAAGTTATCGCAAAAGCGTCCAAGAAATGACTGTTGCGTATAATAGCTAAGGTCCCTTTTGTCGATTTCTTTACCTTGTGTCAACTTGGGGACGTGACTTTTTCCTCCTTTCCCCACCAATTGCGTCTTTTAGCCTTGCTAGTTTCAAGCACGCGTTCAGTCTTATTTTTTCCCTTTTGATCTCCGTTCTCATCCCGTTCCAAGGGTAAACGTTTTGCCTTCACGTCTAACAATTTAATTTCCATGGCGGGTGATGACCCGCGGCGTGGGCGATCATGTATTCTAGTAGCTTACGCATTAGTGTTTATCCCTACGTTGTATCATTGGGGATATTTTAACGTTGTATCATGGTTAATTTTATGACACAGAGTCATCATAAATTCACATCACTTGAAAGATCATTATTATCTGAAGTCAAGCAAAAGAGCTCAAAAGAGGAATCGCATATTTATACCAAGTGCAACACACTCTTAAGCGCATTCTATGAAGCAGACTCTATATATTTTATGAATCACTACTACATACGCAAGATTATGAGTCTACATATCACTACCAATTCGTGAAGATATCCAGTCTGGCCAGTACCCTCGGGAGATTAGACAACAGACCTTGTGTTCATATGACAGCTATTAACTGTTGATCAACACTACATAGATATACTCAAACAGTGAAGGAGTATACATAGATATTTCGTCAGCGTTCTCCGTACGACAACAGTATTCATCAGAACATCCTCGACTTAGAGATACCCCACTCGACATAACGTATAACAACTTGGGACATTGTATGCCTACACGTGAATCATCATATCAGAACTTTCCATAATTAATTAGAAAACACTGTCCAGTGGAAAGCATTCGCATTCCCGTCTTCTTGTCCCTATCTCGAATAGGTCTTGGGACCTCAAGACGCAGCAATAGAGACCGCGGTCAGCGACTCATAGCTTGACTGCCTGCGTCAGGACCAGCGAACCAGAGCTGGTCAAGACCGCACTCCACCTCCACGTGGTGGTCCTGGAAACAGTCTGCAGCTGTGCAGGCTGGCTGAGCGAGTGTGGATCGAAATGGGAAGGCAAACCCGGTCCTAAAAAATGCCGTGCAGAAGTCGGATGTGTCGACCGAAAGGTGCAGATATCACAGCTACGTTGTAAACAGACACAACGCAACCACCGTCCTTTTCAGGGCGAACGAAGAAGAAGAAGAAGAAGAATAGGTCTTTATTCTTAACGAGCCAATTTCTAGAGACTTTATACCTAATATCTCATAGACTATTCCTGGCAAACACTACTGTCGTAGTTGCCCCAGTACTCACCACCCGACAATTACAACAATGATCAGTCTGTAAGTCTAGGTCCTTTCCAAAGAATGTGCAACATGTGAACATGTACTTTTTCTCTTCTTTATGTCTGTTTTTAAATGCTTTGACTTTTTACGATTTAAAAAAAAAATGATCCTTGAAATAAAAAAAATAAACAAAGCACACTGGTGGTTGTTGTAGAGGGCAGAAAGTCTGCATACCAAGAATCCCGATGATTGGCCTGCGTCGGAACACTTACACGTCAAGTGACTGTAATACCAATGTCGTCTACTAAGAAGCCCTTACTTAAATTTTGTCCCTTAGAAGCACACCTTAATGCAACTACATTTAAAACCAAAGAAAGTTAAACCTCCTAACACGATTCGCACCAAACCCGACTTGCACTCATTCAGACATGGACCCGGGCTAGGCCGGGTATGACCGCTAGTATCCTGTATATATATATATATATATATATATATATATATATATATATATATATATATATATTAATATATATATATATATATATATATATATAATATATATATATATATATATATATATATAAATATATATATATATATATATATATATATATATATATATATATATATATATATATATATATATAGGATGCATCCCTTCATACGTCCATCCCTGCTAACGTAAGTTTAATGCCACATTTCAGCAATCTAAGCCTTGTTTATTCCTCGATTGCATTGTCGTTTTTTAGCAGGTGATCATTAATTGTTCGGGACATATACAGTAACACAAGCAAACACACAAAACATTCAGATGGATAAATATACTGCTATGCCACGGTTGCAGCCAAGATCAGTTGGTCTTTCAAATTATTACAGTAACACATGTCAGACTGACCCGGCTAAACTCAATTGTAACGAGATAAGATAACTACGTGGAATGTTACACATCTTGTCGCCCCGCAGGTTTCGCACTAGTACAGCAAGGTGAGAGAACTATGCTTACTTTTGACGTGAAATGTTTAAGAACATTCATTCATAACCCTCCACTCCCAAAGGAGCATAGGCCTTCAACAAACACATGCCAAGTCCTCTTGTCACGTGCCATCATCTCAAGTTCTTTCCACGTTCTCATTAAGAACGTTACCATACAAATTAAACACAATATTTGAACAGTGATTAAGCACAGTAATTACGAGTGCGGCACACTGGCTAAACAAGTTAACGGAATTCAAGGTCTTACACTTACTCAAGGGAACAAACTGTAACTTTAGACATAGAGCATGCGTGACGAAAGTTTTGGTACACGTGGTACGTGAACAAATTATGTAGCTTGAGATTGAGAGGAGTATTCAGACAGCATGTCCACATTATGTCGTTGCGAAATTTTTGGCCATTTTTACCCCCCTTCCCATATTGTCACATTTCGTCACAAAAACCTCACCCCCTCTTATGTAACGTCACAAATCTCTTAACCCCATAGTTTCTTCTAAATCTAAGTAACACTACAATTACAATCGGTGTTCGCTGTGAGGAGGTGCGGGCAGCGTTGGCGTAGCTGGCAAGTCCTTTTCAGGGCTTCATGCTAGCAGATGATAATGTTAGTCCTTTTCAGAACTTAGTATCTATCAACGCTGATCGGGCTAGCAGTCCTTTTCAGGGCTACTTCATGCTAGCTGACAGATGCTAGCAGTCCTTTTCAGGGCTTAGAGTTTATCAACACAGCTCTTCGGTTAACAGAGTTCACTTATTTTTGAATGGCAAATTGCGCTCTGATATAACCAAAGGACTTAAGACTAGGTTGAAAGATACGTGTCTCGCCACAAGAAAGGAACCCGCAAATTAAAAAAAAAATCTTAACTTCCAACCCAGGAAACGCGTCGCCTATGACATAACCACCATAACTACTTCATGAACATTAACATAGTTCCTCCAGGAACACTCCTCGGCGGAAAACGCGTCGCCTATAAAACAATAGGTATCACCTATAACATCAGTCGGGAGCCGCGCTGGTGTAATGGCTTCGGCGTTGCACTGGCGACCAGATGTTCAGGGTTCAAACCCGGGCGTCAGCGTTTGAAGAAATGTTTACGGCCGGAAATTTGACTGAATAGCCTGAACGGCTCCTGTGATAAACCCTCTGTGGATGGGAAGGAGCGAAGCTCCTGACCGGGTTGGAAGGAAAGTCCTCAGGTTCCCCAGCATCGCAATGACATGTCATTGGGCCGAAGGGCTGAAAGTCCAAGTGCCGCTGGTTAAGGGAAAAAAAAAAACGATCACAGCTGTAATGTCCCACTGTCACAAAATACGATCACCCAGCATGACAACAAATCACAGGCTGCCTTGTAGTCACAATCGGGTATTCTCTCAGTCACCCAGACTTGTGTTCACCAAACATGCTTTCTCCATGCGCACGCATAAGTCACAAATGCTGACATGAAGTCAGACATGAACTCAATCCCTGAGTTAAACTTAAACACTCCATCACGCACCCACATGAAACCGCTCTGTGATACCAGGCAACCACTTAATGTTGCCGTATCATAATCAGTCAGTGCAAAAATCCTACACTGCAAATAGAATATGTATGGCAAGATTATGATCCATAGACTAAGAGTAGTACTCAATAAACTATGTCAGCGTTTCAAAAGAGTTGTAGCACAGTGGATCCCACCTCACTGTAGCATCCCCCGTATTGAAGAGGCTGACAGATTGGTAAAAGAAGGCGGAAAGCTACCGCAGCCTGATACACGTATAACTTTCGAAGAGGCTAAGAGTTTTATCTAAAGCAGACACAGGAACGAATTGGAAGCAGAGCATCATAACCCCCCACCCCCACCCCCCACACACACCCACCCACACTCTCACACACACACATATACACACACACACACACACACACATACACAAAGATGCATATTATCAGTTGTAGCGTGAGGTTTTTATTGGCTCTAGGATCAGTATAGTACTGACAATTACAGAAATATAATGTCTGCAGAAAATGGTGAAGTCCCAGTGTCTAAGAGAACTACTGGTATCACAAATTAGTAACGGCTGTGAATGAGCTCATCTCGAAAAATTAGTAGAGTGGAGACAGTCATAAAAATGCCACCCCGCTGTTTAACTAACTGTGATATTAAAACAAGGAAACAGATTCCACTTAACAATTATAAAATTGACAAGTCGTTCAAATACAATTTCCTTATTTATTAAGTATATACACTATCTACTCTTGTGCTGAAGGGTGGATGTTGGAAGATGGAATACAATGGATTTGTAAGTTTACATTATATATATATATATATATATATATATATATATATATATATATATATATATATATATATATATATATATATATATATATATATATATATATATATATATATATATATATATATATATATATATATATATATATATATATATATATATATATATTACAACAACTCTTCCAATTATAGGAACAAAATTATAGATATCAGCTGTGCTGTTAATCAATTACAGAAACTTTATCAGCTATGCTGTTAATCTTGTCTCTCACTACGCTAAATCACTTTTTCTTCCCTGACAGTTAATTTCTCACAATTGCCGACGGAATTTCTTGAACACCAAACCCGCTGATGATCGTTTCGTTAGCCCACCCAAGACTGAGGGGGACTAAGGATGTAGCCCCGGTGCAATCACTGTGCTCCTCCGAAGCTCCAGGCAGCTGGACTGACTCGAACATACGACCGCAGGTTGGATGACACGAATAAAACCTGTAACAAGGAAAAATAGGGGCTAATTTCTGTCATCAAGCCCACCTATTTCTAGTGTATATGAGGTGAACGTGCCTCAGGTGTCTGCATGTAGGATGAATGACAACATGGCTCAGTATGATTTAGCAATAGCGAGACAAGACAGGTGTGTACTTGCAAAACATTCTTTCTGATAATTCAATACATGAATACATCCAATAATTTGTACACCGTATGATACAACCGTTCCCTTCCACCTATAATATACCAGGCCATCCCTGATAAGTGCTATACTGGCTGGTAAAATATACCCTAACAATATTGTTCTGGTTATATAGGTTGGAGTCATACCAGGAAATACAATCATTATACCTAATTCCCTAAGTTATAATCAGTTGTCGTGAGAAATTCTAATCCACATATATATATTATCAGGAAAATGTAAAGCCTAACACATAAATTCAATAAACGGAAAGAAGAATGGTAAAGAACAGTGCTGTCACAATGACTGTACTCGAAATCCCCCTTGTTTTCTACTTCGTCTGCAAATTGTAACGTTTCACGTTGATAGTAAAAGCCTACTGCTTCAATACTCGCTTTCTACGATAAAACGTGTACTGCCTTTCTAAGAAAAACCTTGAGATACGCAAGTTGACCTAGATTTAAAATTCCATTCATGTCATTTTATACACTACGTTACCAAAAAAACGAAAGACAGATGGACTAAAGATAGAAAGAAAGGGAGAGGCTGAAAGCCGGAACGCAGGCAATACTAACACAGTCTCGCGATACACAATTACTACCATCACGCATGTAAGGCCACAAGCACTAGCTTTTTTCAAATCGACAGTGATAAAAAACACTACCCAGACGAGAGTTAGTTTTTAAAAACTCACAAAACGCTTATTAGGAAACATGACATTCTACTGTTTTATGTCTAAAATCCTGACATTAGTCTGACAGTACAGCAGGACAGGTGGCGGTTCTGAACATAAAAAATAAAAAAACAACTACACGACTATCCTAGAAAATACATATTTTGAACGCAGCCACTTAGCCCCATTAAATATATATATTTGGGTTCCTTAGGACTTGCTGACAAAGAATATGTTAAACGTTACGCAAATAGTCTAGGAATTACCAAATTATAGCCAAAATAAAATAGTGAGGGTGTCAGACAACACTAGAATCAGAATCGCTCAGTGGCAGATTTTCACACCACCATTGTACGGGAAATGGGTCTCCATGTTAAATCCGATGTGATTGGAGCGCAATAAATGTAAGGCTAAACACGATTAGTCGGGCTATAAATACTATCTTTTGTTGTCAGGGGAAACGGGAGTAGGAGTACTTTTTTTCAAACGATTGGGTAAACATGGCACGATTTGTTAGACCCGCGAATATAGTCAATCAGAGGCGTCAGGTCACCACCACATGTTCAAATAAACTTACTACAGAACCAGTGCGTTGAGCACCAGTGCATATTTTTCTAAATAAAAGCCTGGGACATCGGCAGATCGAAATTGTGCTATATTCATTGCCAGTCAACGTAATTCTGTGTTATTTCCATGAATTGTGGTAAGCTTGAAATATTTGACACCTTTTTAATGAAAATTGAATGTAAATTGATAATTTATGTCTGTATATATGTGTGGTTCAGTAGCGAACATGAGGTAAAGCCTATATAGTGCTCCAACCTGAACAGAAGGTGTCGGAGGAAAGTAAAACTGCATGGAATTGCCAAACAGTACACTGACACCTAGCTTATTGACTAGAAAGAAATAATGCTGGAATTGCAGAGGCGTAGTGATCATTAGGGAGGAATATACTGGTGTAAATTATTTCAGATGAAGCTGACAGTTGGCCTACCGCTCTGAACTCAGTGTTTGTTATGTATTGTGTTCAGTCTGTAAATGGATTATAAACTAGTTATGAAGTAGGAGGTACAACCTTCTTGTTTCAGGGACCGTGGTCCTAAAGCTATTGAGCAGCACCTGGTCGGAGCTTTGCTGAACCTAGAGGCTGACAGCATACTCCTAGGTCCAGATAGTGACCAGTGAGGTGTCTCCAGAACACAGGGAGGCTATCGAGCAGAGGAGTCCTTTCCTGCCGCCATCACGAAAGATAAGCCTATGTGGCCAGTGGAGCTCAACATTATTCCCCCCCCCCCCCTCTCAAAATCTGACTTTATAATAAACCAGAGGGAAACTACAGTGTTTAAATTGATAGGAACTGTGAACTTTTCCCCATACCATTTACAAGATAAACAAACACTTGAAGTCATGATGACAAATAACAACATAGCTTGAAAAAAACAAAACCAGTATTACCTCGTATTACTACTACACAACTGACACACATAGGATAATATTAATAAAATATGTCACTACAAGTTTCATATTGATAAATTCTGTACATATAAATTGTAATTACAATTGATTGTGATTCCTGGTTCACTTGTATTTGAATCAGGACATAAATATTAATGAAAGTACTTAATACATATTGATATTTGAAAATTTACCAGTGACTCATTTAAGATAGTCTTATAGAATGTTACATGTGTGTGAGTGTCACAGTGTTGTCAAGTGTGGTGGAATAATTAAATTGTTTATCTGTCTGTTGTTGTTGTGACTTACACTTCATCACATACATACCCTAGACATTTAACGTAGTCATCACAATATTCCAGAATAATTCTGACTGAGGCATAATGTGGTAGCAAGTAAGGTTATCTGTAAAACACTACACCTATTAGATACAGATACCTTCACAGCTGATCTCAGTCAGTACACTAAGTCCCCTATAAAAATTTATAACATCCCACTTTACCACATCAGTATACCTGATACATTCATAGTAAAACTAAAATCCTATATGAAATATATACCTGGTTTCCTTCTTCAACAGTCATACACAATCATTACGCATGATACCGTAAAATACAATCGTTATACAGGATATAGTCATAGGTCATATTCAGGTTGGAGTTATATATATAGTCCTAACAAGGACAGTTTGGTTATATTTCAGGTTGGAGATAGGTTATATTTTAGGTTGGAGATAGGTTATATTTCAGGTTGGAGTTATATGAGCCCTAAAAAGGACTGATAGGTTATATTTCAGGTTGGTTATCGTCTTCAGCAATCATACCAGGAAAGACAATCATTATACCTGACTCCATAAAATATAATCCTTATACATGATATACATTAATTATATACAGGTGTAGGTATTATAAATGATACTAAACAATACAATCATTATATATGATGTAGGCATATTCTCCTCCAAGTTTTTAGTAAGTTTACCTACCCTCTAAGATTTATAAAAGCCAGATTTTGACTCGACTAGTGAAGCAAGTCTGCCCGGTCAATGCAGGTGAGCAATAAATCAGTCTTGACAGTTTCTCTTCTCCAGTCGGTCGCTAGCTGGCCTTCGTGTTGGTGTGTGTGATTTTGAATAAAACGCGCCCGTTTATAAAGGTAAACTCAGGTGTAAGGAAACCTTTTGATTGGTTATCTGCGGTTTGGTACATTTTTTATTGCCGACAAGCTGATTGGTTATATGCGGTTTGGGACCCAAAGATGCAGCAATAGAGAATGCAGTCAGCGACCCATAGCTTTACTGCTTGCATCAGGGTCAGCGAACCAGAGCTGACCAAGACCCTACTCCACCTCCACGTGGCGGTCCTGGAAACAGACTGCATCACTGCAGTCTGGCTGAGAGAGTAGGGATCGCAGAGGGAAGGCAAACCCGGTCGCAAAAAATGCCGTGCTGAAGTCGGTTGTGTCGACCGAAAGGTGCAGATATCACAGCTCCGGCGTAAACAGACACAACGCAACCAACGTCCTTTTCAGGGCGAACGAGGAAGAAGAAGAAGAAGATATGCGGTTTGGTACATTCCGTGACCGCGTCCCGAAATTTTAGGCTTAAGTGTTTCCTCTTTTATTTTTCCAATTATTCTGTCTGCCGCCATCTTGGGGGAACAAGATGGCTTATACTTCGTGTAATTTATTCTGCCTCAGAGACTGTTCGTTGATTGGCTGTGCATATGTATTAACAAAGAAGTGGGTTTACACACATGTTTCACGACATCAGTTCAACAGAAAAGAACAAGTGGTATTCTTCAGACTCCACACAGGCCACAACAGAATGGAATTACCACCTATTCAACTAGCTAAAGATAGAAACTACCGATGAGTTTAACCGTGACAGCGATAAAATGGTAGCTGAACACATGCTTCAAAGATACCCAACGTACGAGTAACAGAGAAATCACTTATGGCCGTCACCAATACAATTCCTGGAAAAGCTCTGTGGAGATAGAAATAGCCTCAAGCTGACAGCTGCTTTCTTTGAACATATTCAAATTGACATCTGAGAGTGTACGAAGAAGAAGAAGAAGAAGAAGAAGACGAAGAAGAAGAAGAAGAAGAAGAAGAAGAAGAAGAAGAAGAAGAAGAAGAAGAAGAAGAAGAAGAAGAAGAAGAAGAAGAAGAAGAAGAAAATCCGTACTTGGCAACTCACTGTTGGTTAGATATTGAACAATTGATTAGATAATGTATTTGAAAGAAAGGTTGATTGCAAATAGGATTGATTGTGAGAAGGAAAGGTAGCCCCATAGCAGATACAGACATAGGGGAGTGAAGTGTTAGAGACTTCACATTACTAGTTCCAGCTTCGAGAGGTGGGGTGACCAGTTCCTTTCATCCTTTTTTCTTCCCTAACTCAAGAGCAGAGTCAGGTACACATTTACAGCTGGGTAGACTGGCACGGGACGCCGCAGTGTTTCGAACCCGGTACCTTTTGCCACCAGAGGCCAGCGATCTAACCACTAAGCCTATCGATCGCTCAAATTTATCTCAGGTGAGAAGGAAACAATGATGAAAAGTCGGGTGTCGGTAAGATTAAAACAAGTGACTGAAAATGTTGGAGATCTATCCCGACTGTCCTGACTGTGGAAACTGGCGCCTCGGTCTGATCTGAGTGCTGATATTACTTATATTATGTGATTTACGGAGTTCTTTTACCTCGCTTGCCTGGTGGTTTACTTAATGGTAAGGGAAGCAATAATGTGAATTGCGACAAAGAGAAATAAGACATTATGTCCCTTTCACGTGAAACTGCAGCATTGAGCTAAATCCATTTTCAGTTGTGCCAGTATTAAACATTCATTGAAGCAGCTTCGTAAGGAAATCCGTTTTTTCGCACATTTATCCATAAATTCACATATTTATCCATAAATTTCGATAATCATTAAGTTTTTTAATGTTTCATAATCCACTACACTGGTGACACGAGAACGACTGTTTCATATCAGAAGCTAGTCACACCTGTGGAGTTAAGTCAACATCATCATCAGCTGCCATCTCCACAACGAAGGTTGGCTGTAAAGGATCTCCAACGTCTTCTGTCTCTTGTCTTGGTGGTGCACTCTGATAGGCTCTTCCCTGTCCATCTCTTGATGTTATCTTCCAAACTTATAGCGCTGTCTTCCCCTTGCACGTTTGCCTTAACCTCTCCCTTCTATTATGGTCTTCTGCAAGGTGATCTTCCTCATTAGTTCTCTTTTCATACCTAGATTTTCTAGGACCTCCTTATTTGTTTTCTTCTCTTTCCATGAGATACGCCCCATTCTTCTATATATCAACATTTCAAGAGCCTCAATTCTTTCTTCCAAATGCTTATACATCGTCCATGTTTATACCCCATACAGAAATGCAGAATATATATAACACTTTATGATTCTCAGTTTTAATTTGTGAGATAACTGTTTAGATGTCAGTATATGTTTCATGTTGTTGAATGTAGCCTTGGCCATTCCTGTTCTCTTCTTGATTTCTGATTTACATCTGCCATCTTCTGTTATTGTATGACCAAGATATACGTAGCTCTTGACTTGTTCCAGGGTTTTCCCATTTACGCTTATCTTTAATGTGGGTTTATCGTCTGTTTTGCTAATTATCATAGTTTTTGTTTTCTCAATATTAATGTCGAGTCCACATACTGTTCACTTGCTTCACTAGTTCTTGTAACTCCTGTTCGCTTTCAGCTAACAACACGGTATCATCTGCATATCTAAGGTTGTTTATTGACCTTCCACTGATGTTTAGTCCTGGTATTTCCTGTATCTGTTTGAAAATGTTTTCGGTGTATAAATTAAATAGGCAGGGGGACAGCACACAACCTTGTCTGACACCTCTTTTTATGTCTATGTATGGTGAATAATTCCTTCCCGATCTTACTGTGGCAGTTTGCTCCCAATAAAGGTTACTGAGTATTCTTATTATCTTTTCCATCAATACCTATGTCTTCGAAGCATTCAATTATTTTCTCATGATGGACTCTGTCAAAAGCCTTCTTATAGTCAATGAAGCACATGTACATACTTTTTTTTGACCTCTGTATATTTTTCTGCTAATATTCTTAGGCAAAATATTGCCTCTCTTGTTCCACTGTTCCGTCTAAAACCAAACTGTTCTTCTTGGATTTCGCTGTCTACCTTCCTTTTTATTTTTATCTGTATGATTTTGAGCAGTACCTTAATTGCATGACTCATCAGGCTGATTGTTCTGAAGTCTGAACATTCTGTTGCATTAGGTTTTTTAGGTAATGTTATAAAAACTGAAGTCTTCATGTCGTGTGGTATATATCCTGTATTGTATATATCGTTGCATAGATCAGTGATTGTACCTATACCAAAACTCTCCAGGGCTTCTATCATTTCAATTTTTATGTTATCCGTGCCTGCTGATTTTCCATTTTGTATCATATGTATGGCATTCTCTACTTCTGATCTGAGAATGTTTGGGCCTTCATTAGAATCTGGTGATGGTTTTTTACCTCTGTTGTCCTCGAATAGTTCTTTTACGTATTCTGCCCATCTGTTTGATATGTCTTTCTCATCAAGTAATATTACACCATTTTTGTTCTTGATGCAGCTTCCTCCTTGTGCAAACCGTGACCTATTTGATAATTTCTTTATTTCTTCATTTTTATCTCTTGTCATGTGCTTTGCTTCCAATTCTTCTATTTCCTTGCATTTTGTTTCTATCCACCGTTCTATTGCTTGTCTACACATAGTACGTATGTCATTGTCTATTGTTTTATATTCTGGAGTGTTTTTTGCTTTCTTTCTTTCTGCTATTTTACTCAAGATGTCATCTGTCACTTTTGTGGTAACCTTTTCTTCTGGGATTTCTCTTCTATACTGCTCCATGCTTTCTGTCAGTAACTGTTCATATTTATTTTTGACGTCGATTAGATATTTTTGTTTTATATCTGGTTGTTTCAGTGCTGATATTTCTATCTGGGGTTCCTCCTGTCTTCTGTTTCCTGTTCTCTTCAGCTTTATATTTACTTTGATGACGACCGGATTGTGATCTGAATTTATGTCGGCGCCAGGATGTGTCTTTGCACTTGTGACACTGTTCTTAAATCTATGTTTTATCATGATATAGTCAATTTGATTTCTTGTTACATCTCCTGGGCTTTTCCATGTATATAATTTCTTTGGGTGGTGTTCAAAAAAGGTGTTACAAATGACCAGCTGGTTTTCTTCACAGAACTGGATAAGTCTGTCTCCTCTATCATTTCTTGTCCCTAATCCATACTGTCCTGCTATTTTCTTGTACTTTCCTTTTCCTACTTTTGCATTCATATCACCCATTACTATCAACACATCTGTAGATTTTACTGATTTAAGTGTGTGTTGTAGCTCTTCATAGTTTTCTTCTATTTCTTCCTCGCTGTGATCTTTAGTTGGTGCATACGTTTGTAAGATGGATATGTCGAATGGCTTTGCTCTCATCTTTAGTAACATCATTCTGTCGTTGTGTGTCCAGTATCCACATACGTATTTTTCTAACTCCTTCTTTATCAACATTCCTACCCCTCTTTCATGTTTTTCTCCTCCTGAGTGTATAAGCGTGTATTGGTCTCTTTTTATGTAGCCTGTATCCACTAGTCTTGCCTCTGCAACTCCCAGTATATCGAGTGTCATGTCTGTTGCCTCTAATATTAAATTGTCAAGCTCTCCTTTTCCGTTTAGAGTTCTAACATTCCATGTTCCTATTGTTAGGCTCCTCCTACTAGCTTTTAGGTGGTCTTTCTCAGAATGCTCCCTTTCAATAGAATTTGAGGAACACTCGTCATTATGTACTTCCTTCCTCATTAGAGGAGTTGCCTCTTCCCTGTTAATTTGTACAGTAGATTCTTCCCCAGGGGACAGAGAGTTCTCTACACATCGGTTCTTATCTTGTTGTGATCTCATTACATTCTGTAGGATGTACGTGGTAAGGCCCCAATCTCTTCCACGGTGGCTAGCCGTTGTCTTTTTCTATGTCCGACACGCCTCTAGTGCGCCACACACTTTGCTGTTCCGCTTTGCGAGCCGTTTATCTTCTTAGATTCCTCCGCCTCACTCACCGTCTCAGTCTTTGTGTACTAGGGATGGACATTCCCTTGAGTAAGATTATTCCTACTCCACTCATGTAGTTTAGCCAGTCAGCCAAGACTGTTGCCCGGGATGTGGCCACCGCCGTACACAAGCGGTATTCGTGGAGCCATACATGAGCTAGATAAAGAGAGGAGAACCAAATAGGATACTGACTATCCTAAAAAGGACATGGCTGTCTCTCACCGTGAGGTACTATCCCTCTCTCTTTATCCTACATCCCAACAGGATGGCTCTTAATAAGTGAATAGCGTAATGGCATCAGTACGGTATCCATTAAGACAGCAGCAACGTTCACATCGTTAGTGACCATAATACATCATAAATCAGCGATGGTGCTGTCAACATCTTCCTCTATTTTCATAAGTGTCTTGCTATATGGCACTGACGATCAACACTTTATCAACTTACCGATCCCCGTGATGTTTATCAATTCCCTTGATAGGACACTATATACAGAGCAATACTTACTTACTTACTTAGTCGTTCCCCTTCTACCGTGAGGTGTAGAGGTTTGGAAGAGAGAGCGCCAGACTATCCTATCGGCTGTCTTCCTCCTGGCCTGGTTCCATTCTAGTCCTCGATCCTTCAAAGATTGTCTAATGTTGTCCTCCCAGCGGACTCTGGGTCGTCCTGGGGGTCTGGATCCTTGGCTCTTTGTTTCCCATGCTTGTCGTGGTATCCGATCTTCTCCCATTCTGCAGACATGGCCAAACCATCTTAATTGGGACTGTTCTACTTGGGTCTGCAGGGGGTAGGATTTAAGGCCTTGACGTACAGAGCAATACAACAGGAGGTAATCTGATCATCAGAAAGCCCTACCCTCCCCCCGCGTCGATCAAGTGTTTCGGCCCCTTTACACACTAAAAAAAGGGGGGGAGGGGTGGAAGAGGGCGGACGTGCTGGGATCATGACTCCCAATTGTCAGCCTTCTGTTGTCTTGTGCAGAGAATTTAATCCATTCGGCCTTGATTGCAGCTTTCAACTTCACTCCTGTTTTTCTGCCAGCTGGAGGCTATTGTGAAAGTAACCCCTATGTTGAAAATAAATTAGTCTCGAATCCATAACCCTATTGAGGTTGTTCCCCTTACTTTCTTTCATGGTAATAATGCCAGATTACTCAGTATGCTCTCCCTTTATAACTCTCTGCATGTGTTTTCTCCCTTTAAATTAGTTGTCACAACATGTTTTAACTTTCCCTATATCGTGACATGGCCAATATCAGCCGACAATTTTGTTTTTCATGTAGTTTTCGGGGGTCTCTGATGAGACAAAGAATAAATAGAATTACACGCATGTCGTAAGAAGCTACTAATGCAGAGGTTTTCAAACTGTGCGTCGCGCTCCCAGGGGCGTCGCGGCCCTCGGCTAAGGGCGTCGCTGGGTTTGGGAAAAGTGTTGGGCTCGATATTATGAGCCAAGGTCCATCAATAAATATAGATCTTCGTAGGACGACATGTTTGCGCCGAGGTATTATTATATGTACCAATACGTGTCATTAGGTACTAGAAGTTATTGACAAATGCACCATAAAACTCCAGAGCAGGCCTATGTTACGAACAGCTGATCACTAATAAAAATATGCACATTCAGAAGTCATTAATATCTTTTTGGGTACAATTGCTTATAATATATCGTATAGAGAGGAGCCGCGGTGATTTATGCACAGGTCAAGGGAGCCGCGGACCAAAAAAGTTTGAAAACCTCTGTACTAATGTGAGGTTGTGCATATGTAAAACAATTTGCTACAGAAACTTTAGCTGCAATAGCACATGAATGCCTTGATACAGGCTTCATTGAAGGTGGCCAGCAGCAGTGATTACCCCACGCACCATATGGAGCCAAACAGAAAATGATGATCGCAGTGACTCCTGTCACATCTGCGTGATAGGCTTCCCATGAACTTTGTCTGTGTAAAGAAATTTGCCTACTCAACAGAATATTTCAAAAACTAATAGCAAAGTGCAATAACACGCAAAGAACAAACCATTGGGGTTGTTAAAAACAAGAAGGAAAAATAAAAAAAGAAATGAAAGAAGTTCTCAATTCACTCACTGCATAGCTGCTCTAAATTATACTCTTGTTGACGAACTCATCAGTCTCTGGAGAGAAAAAAAAAACTATCCTGGTTAGAACTGGCCCATTATCTATCTGCTGCTTCTTCTAGGATCCTTTACCCCTGACTGACAAAGCAGCCAGTGGCCATCACGCCTAGTGGCATATTGTAGGGCAGAACAAACTGCCCCCCATTTTGCTCAGTCGGTGCTCCAACTCTGGTTCATGCTTTGCATCTCAGCCTTCACTGTTCTCCGCCAGGTTGTCTTTGGTCTGCCTCTCTTTCGCCGTCCTTCTGGGGTCCATAGCATAGCAGTTCTGGTGATGGTGGCATTGTCCCTCCTGAGGCTTTTATCTGTAAAAAAAATGGGGGGGAGGGAGGTAACCGTTCCATCGCGTTCTAGAAGTAGATTGCAAGAGATGATTTCCTAGATCTCCATGCGACGGATGGGCAAAGAAGAAAGAACTTTTAAGTTCGGGAAATTTCGGACTGTCCCTCTCCCATTGACCTTTAAAATCGTAATATTCCCAGGATTAAAAGTACCTTTTCCGCATTCCCAGGGAAAACCACAAGCTTTGTTTACTAGAAGTCACTTTATTCTTGAACTACATAAAATATGAACGCATCCTTTTCTTTGAAGTGAATTAACGTTAAGTTGTTGTTGACCATGTCTCTCCTTGTCACTTTAACCACCTTCCTCAGATATCTCATTTCTGAGGGTTGCAGCTGACTTAGTAATCCATGACTCGCATCCATTTGCCAAGACTGAGACATATGTGGAGAGGTTTACTGTCATCTTCGTCCTCTTGTAAATCTCTCTTTTGCTCAAGAATCCTCGATTTGTCGGGTAGCCAATTCTTCTTTGATGCCTCCCTTCCAGTCTATGATAGCTCCAGGGTATTTAAAGTGGTTGCCCTGCTCCATGAACTGTTCTCCCAGCATAATATAATGCATTGTCTTTCTCTTGAGATCTTCATGGTTTTTTTTTAAATTGGAGCTGCTGATAACTGTGGTGGGTTTAGATGTTACTGAGATAAGTATTACTTATCTACAGAGTGAGGTCAGCTATGCAAGTCCCTGAGTCTAATAGTTGATAATGAGGTTCTCAGGGTACCTGACTGCTACCACCCTACGACCTCAATCTGCGATATATTTTGAGTCTAATTTTTATATACTGGTGTCTGGTTGTTATCTGGCTAGGTGTCTAGGGTACTGTGAAATGTAATGTTGAGTTAATAACAACAACCACAACTATAATTCAAAGAAAACTGATCAAACAAGTCAGTGGTTAAGTTTAGGATAATAATTTTTACAATTTTAATTTCCTGTACCTCAATCTCTTGGGCACATGAATGTTTAAAACTCAAAAATAGAATGGCAATGTATTTACAGTAATTTAATTTAAAGACAACTTGTCTGTTAATGTTACTATGAAAATGGTTATGACTTGGAATGTCCTGGTGAAGCACTAACTCCTATGAATGGTCACGTTTCTGAGGAACGAAGTGTGTCATCATATTAAAAAAAACTGTTTTAGTTCAATAATGGAGAGATTAGGTTAAGTGAAACCTCATAAGCACGTGGATGGTGTGTCTTATCTTGAATTCCTTGAGCACTGTGATGTCTTTCTCACGACAGAATATTCGTCACGACAGTGAAGTTGGACGCTGCTTCAGTACACTTCAGGAATTAGGCAAATAAATACTTTTGCCTCGAACTCTGCAGCTTCAATATTACTTTTGTGGCATACTGAGTGTTTCAGGATCGAACCCTGAAATAAGAGGATTAAGGCCTCCTCGGTACTTTATACATCTCTCTCCATCACTAACGACTAAACATCATCAAACAGTTTCAAGATCAGTTATACTACTAAGATAATAGCTATCGTCCCTATCATATTGCGTGACCTCTTCATACCCAGGTAAATTTCAATCATCAGTTTGATACATTCCTTTCATAGGAACTTATAGTTATTTTCCAAAGTCATGTGAAAACACAGTGACTTGCTGAAGATGGCCAGTGGTTTGCTGGTCGTACAATCATAATAATATATCAATTTTCAACTATGTAGTTTCATTTTCTCCCAAATTCTACTTAAGCCTGCCTGGCTTTTAATAAGAAGTGATAATCTTCCATAATAGCATTTGGTACCACACACATTTTTTAGTTTGGCGCCTATCTAGGTTTGCCTCTACACATCAATAATGCATATACATATCAAGAATACATATACATATTAATAATAATGTTTATATAAATGTTTACCTTACCGCATCAATGAATAATTACACAACTAGAAGGTTAACCGGCGATCAATGGTCAAGCTGAGATCGCCACTGTTCCAGAACTGCAAAGGCATTGGGTCATACTGCTTTGAGTCTGCTCTTAACCCTCCTGCTAGAATTGTTTAATATCAAGTGGCACTAAGCTTTAGCAAACGTTAGTTATATCCTATTGTTTAGTTATGCTTCCTAAACCAATCAGATTAGGGTACGCCAACTTGCCTCTTTTCAAACTACACTTTCAAAATTTTGTAAACCAACCCCCCCCCCCTTCCTCCCTCCCAAGAATGGCAAAGTTGAATGAGGATATCTCTGTTCTGTCTCTCTGTCTTTTCCTACGATATTTCTGTTAATATCTAATCAATTTGAATGAGGAAATGCAATTATTAACCAGACGACTGTCTGTTAGCTAGCCGTGGTATTTTTATTTTTCTCCTTATCATAATTTTCATCTTTGTATTTTTCCTCTTCAGTTCTTCAAATAAAATACTTTTTCTCTAAGGTAAGATAATATATCATAATGTATAATATGATATTCTAATAAACAAGTATTATCATTTAATTATCACTGTCCTTTCTTTGCCTTTATTATTCAATTACAAGACTTCTTCGATATTTCTTTTGCCCCCGTTTAATTAAATTTTCCTCTCTCTCTCGCTTGTTCTAAGAAATGAAACACGCGTTTTGCCTAACGCAAATCGCGGTTTCGTTATATTTAAATTGTCACTACGGAGAGGAGACAAGGCGGTGGGGTTTCATCACATGCAATAGCAAAGTCCAATGCTTTATTCAAACTTTAACTTTTAGGGGAAAAAATGTGCCCTAGCAACAGGTTTCCAAGGCCTTGTAGCTTTTTTTTTTCAAACTTCCAGCCTCTCATTCGCGTTTAGTGTTACCTACTCAAGTCCTTGACGTCAGCTGTCTCATGTCGTTCTATTACTAGATTCAAAAACAACGCTTTAGTCAAGGTTGCATTCTTCCCTCTCTCTCTTACTCCTCCGTTTTTCTATCACTCATTTTGAAACTAACTATGTATTGTTGTCTGCCAAACGGCGTTTATTGTTAGGGGTAATTTGTATTACGGAGTGACGACAAAGCTAGTAGTTTTGGTATCGTTCACTTTGGCGTTAAAACTTTTAAAATCCAGCGCGTCTCGTGGCGTGGGCGATGACAGTGGGCAAACACACCCGGACGGAGTGGTAACTTTACTTTGCGTAGGGGTTAACTATTACTGTATTTGGCGATTTGTATCACTGATATCACTATACATCTCCCCCGTTAAGAACATGCATTCAATGCAGGTTTATAATCTGTGATACCACTTCGATCAAATGAACTCACTAGGCTTTATGAGTATCCTGGTTTTCTTCAAGAGGACGCCTACTCAAGAAATCTGCCCCAACATTTTGCGAACCAGGAATGTATTCAATGGTAAACGAATAAGGTTGAATGAGCAACGACCACCTTAATAAACGTGCGTTACCATGTTTTGCCTGTGCCAAGAATACTAAAGGCTGATGATCACTTTGGACCACGAATGTTCTACCATATAAATAGATCTGGAACTTCTTGATTGCCCAGACTAAAGCTAAACATTCTTTTTCAATCGTTGAGTAATTTTGTTCCGCCCTGTTTAACTTGCGACTGGCATAAGCGACTGGGTTCAATTCCCCATTTGGTGAAGTGGACCCTTGTAACAATGTGACCCCTAATCCCACGTTACTAGCGTCCGTTCTTACCACGAATTCCTGACTCAAATCAGGTAATTTCAATATAGGCTTGCTGGTGAGTTTTTCCTTTAACTCATTATATGCCAATTCGCAATGTGCCGACCATTCAATTTTATCAGGTTTTCCCTTACGAGTTAAATCTGTCAGAGGAGCACATACGGAGTTAAAATTTTTAATATACTTTTGGTAAAAACCACACAGTGACACAAAGGATCGCACATCCTTCTTAGTCTGTGGTCTAGGTGCTCTCTGCAATTTCTCCAGGTTCTTGGGGTCATGGGTCATGCTAACCTGATGTACCGTATGTCCCAAGAATTCCAATTCCTTACAACCAATACAACATTTTGTTGGTCTAGCAGTCAAGTTTGCCTCTCTGAGTCTAGCGAATAGCATATTCAAAGAGTTAACGTGTTCTTCAAATGTTTCCGTTGCGATGAGGATATCATCCATGAAATTCGTAATGCATGGATTTTTCAGTGGATCCAACAGTTTTCGCATCATTCTAGAAAACACACTCGGGGCATTTTTCAAACCAAACGGCAACATGTTTAACTCATAATGGCCTTCCGAGGTGCTAAAGGCTAGATAAGGTCGAATCTCAGGCTTCATGGGAATCTGGTAATATCCCTTGCTGAGATCTACCTTAAAAAAATATTTTGCCTTATTCAGCCTGGCAAACAGTTGATTAGTACCAGGTAATAGATCCACCTGACTTTCTGTGACAGCATTCAGTTTCCTGTAATCTATGCACAGTCTATGTTCCCCAGATGGTTTCCTCAACAAAACTACACTAGAGCTATAAGGAGATTCACTGTGAGAAATAATCCCTTCCTTTAACAGATAATCTATCTCCTCTTTCAAAGCTTTCTCTTTTGCAAAAGGGATAGTATAGGCTCTCATACAGATGGGTGTTGGGTCTAGTAGTTTCATGTCATATTCCAACAAGTTAGTGTGCCCCGGTTTATCCGTTAACACGTCTGTATAATCTTCCAGAACCTGTTGAATCTGCTCCCTCTGCCCTTTCAAGTGTTTACTGATTTTTACCTGTGCAGGCGTTTCACATGGTTTCAGGGGGTATTCGTGAGAGGTGAGAGGTTCATTTTTCATCTCAGTTGCGATGGCCAAGGTCATTAAATGTGTCCCTTCCTGGTTTTGTCTATCCAAATACTTCTTTAGGAGGTTCACATGATAGATTTTTTCCCCTTCTTATCTATCTTATAGTTAGTTCTAGACACCTTTTCTAGAACAGTGTATGGACCCTGCCATCCGGTTTGCAGTTTGTTGCTGCTGCCGGGTAGTAGAAGAAGCGCCTTCTCCCCCACAGCTAGCTCCCTATCCTTCGCTTTCTTATTATAATATGCAGCATGTTTCTTCCTGGCTTGTCTTGGATTATCATTTGCGAGTTTCCAGCCAGTTTTTAGACGAGTGGTCAGCTCGTTCACATACTGATATGATGAGGTAACAGTCTCTTCTGCCTCCTCATCTGTCCACGTCCTCAATAAGGCTTCCAATGGACCTTTTATTGGCATGCCGAACAACAATGTGGCCGGTGCCATTCCGGTTGAATTATGTGGGACTTCCCGATAAGCAAACAACGCAGCGGGTAAGTATTGATCCCACGTGTCAGGTTTTTCATGGGCCAGCTTTCGCAGGATGGAAATGAGTGTCCCGTTGAACCTTTCCACCTGGCCGTTACCTTGGGGATGATACGGACTACAGTGAAAGTGCTTGGCTTGGAATATCCTGAAAACTTCTTCAGTTAGTCTCCCTTTGAACTGTGAGCCATTGTCCGTCAAGATTTGGTTGGGAAAACCTAACCTCGTGAATATAGTGAGTAATGCCTCTGCCACATGTTTCGAGTCGATGGATGACAAGGCTACCGCCACTCCCCACATAGAACAAGTGTCCACCAGAGTAAGAATATAACTGTTCCTCCTCTTGGTACGTGTGAGAGGTCCCACAATATCCACTGCAACTCTTTCGAAAGGGGTTCCCATGATTCGCATCTCCCCTAAGGTTGCAGGTGCAGTCCAATGTTTTGGAGCTACCCTTTGGCATTCTGGGCAGGATTTGACATATCTTTTTATATCTTCCGTTATCCCTGGCCAGAAGTAATGTCAAGCTATACGCTGTCCTGTGGCGCTGATCCCCATATGACCACTGAAGGGAATCGCATGTCCTAACTCCATCACCTTCTCCCTATATGAAGTGGGAAGGACCAGCTGTCTGTGACCATTGGATCCATTTTCAGCCTTCCTATAGATCAGTTTATTCTTCATATAGAAGTCTCCTTTGTTTGGAGGTGTATGACATTTAGATAGTTTCTTGAAACACGGCTTTAGTGACCTATCCTCAGCCTGTGCCTTCCTCATCTCCTCTGGATGAGTATTTATGGGGTTATCCTCCTCCTTTTTAGATTGTGACCTGGTCTGTACTGTTGCCATAACCACAGGTCTTTTGGGATTTCCCAAGAACACATATCTACACCCCAATATCAGAGGGTAGATTGGTTCGTTTATCACTGCTGCTCTAATCACTCCTTCCACATAGCGAGTTTTTACACTTATTCTGGCAATGGGAAGTGTCATGGTTGCTACGTCCTTGGTTGCCCCTTGGATCTCCACTGTTTCTGTGGTGTATTGATCTGGGTGCACCAGGTGAGAGCTCACGACTGAGTCAAAATCCAATCCAGTATCATAAAGGCACCTTATGGTGACCCCATTACATACTACATCTTCACAAACTGGGGGGGGGGTGATAAGGTTCCTGCTGTCCCGTAGGTTTGTCCTTTAATCCCTTGTTCCCCGTTTTCATGGCAGCGAAGTGAGAAGGTTTCTTTTTACAGTCTCTGGTGTTATGATTGTCCCTCTTACAAAATTTACACCATCTCCTGTCTTGGTTGAAAATTTTTCGTTAATTGAATTGCGGGTTCCTATCTCGTTGGTCATACCTGGGCCTATCATAGTTGGGTTTACCTCTGTTATATTGGTCCCTACTATCAAATTTGTTTTGGTTTTGGGGGGCTTTATTAGGTTCTACTTGCTTCCTTTTCGTTCCTGCTATCTCAGACTGGGCTGCCTGATATCGTTCAGCCACATTAAGAATCTCCTCCAGTCTCTCAGCACCCTGTTCCGTGAGAAATTTTCTCAGGTCTGGAGCCATGGACTCTCTTAACTGCTCCATCATAATCATTTCCTTTAAATCTTGGGTTTTCCCCAGAGCAGTCCATTTCTCCAAGTATGTATCTAGGCGTGCAGAGAACTGGTGGTAAGTCTCCCCAGTAAGTAGTTTAGCATTTCTACATTTTTTTCGGTAAAATTCACTATTATTTTCATACCTAATCAGGAGAGCCTGCTTTAGAATGTCATAATCTTCCTGATTTTCCTTACTCAACTTTGAAAATACCTCATACGAGGTTCCCCTAAGCCCTTGGGATACTTTCAGACTCCACTTTTCTTTTTCCAGCCCATATGTTGTAGCTAGTCTCTCAAATCTACTTAAAAAGGACTCTATGTCATCATCTTTTTCGACAAAAGGGTCTAAATGAAAACCCATGTGTTGCGCACATATTCTTTTGTGTGTTAGTATGTGACGCACAGATTACTGTTAGTAGGCATACGAATGTATAGTATAACTATTTGTCTGATGAATCAATGATTCTCGGTCTAAGGGACAGAACCCTGATTGATCGATGTTTGTTGCGCTAAACTTGTCGCAACTTATTCTGACTATATTCAATTTTTGTGTTGTGAGTAAACAAGTGCTTCATTTAAGACTTGTTATAATTAAATTTGGAATAAGATAATTAATTATTTCAGGTTGTGGACTCATATTATTACTCATCATGTCTACATTTGAGCACTTTATTGAGCAGGGTAAATTGCTTGGGAAGACTGGTGATAAGTTAGAAGAATTTGCAACTACTCAATATAATAAAGCAATGGAAGCTGAACAAAAGAAACTGCAGATGCAGGTGGATGAAAAAAGATTCCAAATGGAAATGGAAAAACAAAAAAGAGAAGCAGAAGCAAAAGCTGAAGAGAAGAGACTGCAGATTGAGGCTGAAAATAAAAGACTTGAGGCTGAAAATAAAAGACTTGAAAAAGAGGCTGAAAATAAAAGACTTGAAAAAGAGGCTGAAAAAAAAAAGACTTGAAATAGAGGCTGAAAATAAAAGACTTGAAATAGAGGCTGAAAATAAAAGATTAGAAAAACAAGCTGAAGCTGAAGAAAGGAAGTTACAAAGAGAGTCTGATGAGAGAAAAGCAAAAATGGAGCATGAAGAAAAACTCTTAGCTTTGGAAGTTGAGAAATTAAAGGTGATGAACATGGGTAATGCTAATGATGCAAATAAGGTCTCAGATAAGACTAATGCAAGCACTTTCAAGCTTAATCTACCACCATTCAATGCTTCCATCGACGATATAACATTCTATTTGGACAGATTTGAAACTTCACGTAAAGTACATAACATAGATAAATCATTGCACGTTTATCATTTGTCCAAAAAACTTAGAGGTGATGCTTTGAGTATGTTAAGCATGGTAGATGAGCCTGACAAGAACAACTATGAGGTTGTCAGGGCTATATTGTTTAAAAAAATACCAACTTGACGAAGACGGCTATCGTCTTCAATTTAAAAATATGTTGCCAGAAACTGGTGTGCAATTCTCTGAATTCATTTCAAAGACACGTCTTACTTTTTTACGTTGGGTGGAGCTGTCTAAGACAGAAAAAACTTATGAAGGACTTATGGACTTAATACTTAGAGACAAAGTCATGTCTTCTGTCAATGAGTCTTTCCTTGCTTTCCTTCATGAACGTAAACCTAAAACAATAAAAGAAATGGAAGATTTCTGTAGCCAGTATATAACTGCGCATCCTCACGTAACCATTGGTAACTCTAAAGTAAAAGAAGGTCTGCCAGTTGCTTCGGCAGCACCTTATGGTCAAAACTCTAGTCATAGATTCCAACAAAATTTTGATAGGAAAAGTAACCGTAGTTACGGTCAAAATTATGGAAATCAATTTCAGGGTGATTCTTCGTCGAAGAATTGGAGACGAGCTGACAGTCCTCGTTACTTCCAACCTAATAATTTTAGGCATTTCAGAAGAGGATATGGTAACAGAGGCTTTTCCTCCCGTAGACCTCAAAACCAAACAAATAGATGTTCACATCAATGTGGACATGATAATAATCATGGAAACTGTAGTTCAAAACAGGATAACAGTTATAATAGAGACAATAATAACTACAGAGATAATAACAACAGTGATAACTTCAGAGGTAATAGTAGTCGCGGTAGATCTCAATACAAAAAAAAAAAAGAGATATCAGCAGGCTAACTCGGTTCAACAAGAATCTCAGGGAGCCTGTAATCAGGTTTCTGATAATAAAAACTCTGACGCTGTCATTTGTTCTTCTTTTGTCTTTGGGAGAGCAAACAAGTGCCCCCAATGCAGTACTTTGTTCGAACCAACTACAATATCGACTTTGAGTTGTGGTCACCCTCTCCCCGCTCTTCCTGCTTCGGTTGCACATGACGGGAGAGGTTCTCTAATCCTACATAAGGGTCTTGTTAATAATACTCCGGTCTCACTACTTTTCGATTCCGGATGCACCACTATTGGTGTTAGACAATCACTTGTAGAACCATCCTGTGCGACAGGAAGGGTTATCAAATGTGTCACATTTGGCGGCACTCTAGAGAAATATCCTACTGCTGTAATCCACATTGCCACTCCTTTCTTTACAGGAGATGTGCATGCCTGTCTCTTACCTAATCCAATTGCGGACCTTATTATTGGTCGTATCCACGGAATTAGGGAATGTACCCCACAGCAGATTGCTGCTTGGGAAGATGATAATATGCAAGCTACCAATGCAGTGGTTACAAGAGCACAAGGTCTACAAACACCACAAACTTTGTTGAATAATGATAATGAAGTTCATAGTCAAGATAGTACCTTGGTTATTTCTCGTGACTCGTTCATAAAATTACAAGAAGAAGATCCTACGCTAAAGAAATTCTTCATTCTTGCGAAGAAAGGTGATCCAAATAAGGATACACAAAGAAAATCTTTGATAGAAATGAAAAACGGCGTACTTGTACGTATGGTACAAGACTCGGCTACGTCAGCACATTCGCAAATTCTTGTTCCCAAGAGTATGAGAGTGCAAATATTGCAAAATGCTCATGACTCGCAATGTGCTGGACACATGGGATTTTCCCGAACAAAGTCGAGAGTCCTTGCGGCTTTCTTTTGGCCCTTTGTTAACAAGGACATTCGTATATACTGCCGATCATGTCAGGTATGTCAGGAGGTCAAATCTAGAGGACCACGACATGCTGCGCCTATCCAGGCTGCTGACATCCCTATTCGGCCATTTCAGAAAATGGCTATAGATATTATTGGCCCTTTTAAGATAAAGTCGGCCAGAGGACATCAGTTTATCCTTACATGTGTCGATATGTGCACACGTTGGCCAGAGGCTATCCCTCTAAAGAGCATATCTACTACAGATATCGCAGATGCTCTTTGGCTGATATTTTCTCGCTTGGGGTTCCCCAGAGAAATACTGTCTGACCATGGCACTCAACTCATATCTGATACTATGTCTCAAGTAATGTCTACCTTACACATTAAAAGATCTCTCAGTAGCATCTATCATCCTATGTCTAATGGGTTAGTTGAGCGTCTGAATAGAACGCTCAAGACTTTACTTGGTAAGATAACTGAAGGTCATCCTCAAGATTGAGACAGGGTTTTACCCGCGGCTCTCTTTGCCTATAGAGAGGTCCCAAACGAACACACAGGATTTTCTCCCTTTGAACTTGTCTTTGGCGGGCGTCCGCGCGGCCCTATGTCTTTGTTACACGATCTCATCACTGCCGATGATATTAGTGATGACACTCAATCTTCATATGAGTATGTCATTGCTCTGAGGCAAAAGATCATTGAGGCATGCAAACTAGCGACTGCTTCGTCAGAAATTGCTAAAGAAAAAGCAAGGCAGTTTGCTAACAAGAACAGATGTCTACGACAACTTTGTCCAGGGGACAAAGCATTCGTCCTACTCCCCAGTAGGGAAAATACACTTCTGATTGCATGGAAAGGTCCATATGCAATAGTCTCACGAATTTCCGATGTTGACTATGTGGTCGATATAGATGGAAAGCATAAGACTTTCCATATCAACATGCTGACGGAATTTCATGAGCGTCCAGACTATTTGCTGCCTATTTTCCAGGCAACGGACGATTCTTCTGTACCTCATGGTCATTACTCATCCATGTCTGTCATACAGGATGAGGAATCTATTTTTTCTGATGTTAATCTTCCTTAGACCAGATTAAAAGTATATTTTCTTCTCCTCCCATCCTAAGATTACCTACTCTTGATAGAACTTTTGTTCTTCTAAGTGATGCTTCATCCACTGGGATCGGAGCAGCACTTATGCAGGAATATGCTGAAACTCTGCATCCTGTCATGTACATTTCTAGAAAACTAAATGCGGCAGAGAGGAACTACTCGGTTTTAGACCGTGAATTGTTGGCTATGGTTTGGTCTATTCTCAAACTACAAATATTCCTCCTGGGCGCACATTTCATTCTAGAAACTGATCAGAAAGCTCTTACAGCTAATCAGACTAAGAACTTGAAGAGTTCGAGATCCACTCGATATGCTATTGCAACCTTTTCACTTCACGGTACGAGCTATCCGTGGGTCGGATAATGTGATGGCTGACATTCTGTCTAGATGCCCACATGATTCCAACTAATACTTCTATTCTATTTCTAGATATACGACAGAGCCATAACACACCTATATTACTACAATACATTAGCACATCTGTCCTCACTTTAGGTGAACACATACTATTGTGCTTTGTTATCATCTTCTTCTGTTCCCATCTTTAATATAAGAAGAAGACTGAGTAGTTAATATAAGGGCCGAAAGTTCACTCGGCCACAATTATTAATAATAATGTATTGTATAGTATGAAACATAATGGCTATTAAATAGAATTATATTGGTTGTTTTTTCTCAGCATGTTATTGTTGATCGGAGAAGCTACCTTTCTGTTGTCAAACATGGAGAGTTCCACATTGTACACTTTCCTTGGAACGACAGGAGATGTGTCCTGGATCGTCATTTATGTTTAATTTCATTATGTAATGGTATTATTAAACATTTAGATAATGTAATATTTAACATTCAATATCAGATGTGTACATCCATTCTAAGCGGTATTAGAGTATGACACTGCTATTTGATTATAATGATATGAACTTGCATATTTATATTGTATTTTCATGCAAGCGTAGTGTGTGTTGGTGGCACCTCCCCGATATATTTTTGGAATCAGATTTTTTTATCTGTTGAGAAATATTCTCACCAGACACTTTATGTGTCAATTTAGCCTCATATTAGGCAGTGCAATTAGTTATCCCCACATAATTCGTGCGTTGTTAAACCGCTTTTGGTTTTACTCTTGGATATTTAAAAAAAAAAAGATGTTGCACATTTTTTTTTATCGGGAGGTGGCGATAATGTTGCGCTAAACTTGTCGCAACTTATTCTGACTATATTCAATTTTTTAATGCATGGGAAGTAACTCATGGAATTGTAGTCACTTCTTATTTCTACTAGTTGTCTAATCGTGTGACTATAGTCTGATAGTATAGTTGCCGATAGTTGTGTGAACGATTTTGAGTCACGTCCATATATGGAGCGCTCAGGTCGTCAGTTCTTAGAAAACAGTTGGCAATCGCAATGTTTCAAGATTCATTTCCTTTTAAGGTTCGAGTCTTTAGTCGAACATCGTAGAACATTCTTCGTTTCGTAATTTGGCTGAGTTGTATTCGATTCGCGTGTTCTGTGCATGTCTTTGTTTGTGGCAGTGTTTGAATGATTTCCGCCCAGGTCAATCTGAGCTGAAATGCTGGTAAGGCGAGACGTAGCGATGTGTAGCGTCTTCGCTTAGATTATTCAGGAAGGAGTCCTCATCATTGTTGTTCCTTTTTTGAGATGATATCTCTCGATGTTATTCCAAATGCCTGGAGGCATATGTGAATTATGTGATTTAATTCCTGATGATCAGGTAACTGAATCCTTTTTGCTGAGTAACTTTATCGCCATCTTGTGATGTTGACTTTTGCCTAGCCTGCCTTATTGTAAAGTCTATGATATGACAAGTTTGCTCAGCTCACGATCCACTTATATTGTCACGCATCGATTGATGCCTGTCCTAAGGACTATTTGCTTCCTGAACTTTATTGATGGATCTAGGTTTGATACCTTTGCTGTTTGAGGAACATAGAGAACGATAATGTGACGCTCAAAAGACATGCCTGTCTTGTTGAGGTCAAATATAGGAGATTAGATTTAATCTCCTAGTTGATATCTACTAGCTCTTATGGAAAGGGGAAGTTTACTACCTGACTACATGTACAGCTGATTACGATATCCTAAAAGGCATATGATGTACATTATTATGATGCTGTCTGCTGTGCCTGTTGAATTGACTACGTCGATGATACAATGACTGTTGTACTATACCTGTGATGTTTTCTGCATAACGATGTCCATGCATCTTGTCATTGTGGCTTACACAATATATATATTACTATAAAACATCACTGCTGTTAAAAGCTTTATTGACTTTTCACATCGTGAGTTAACGTGACGTCATTGTGTGGATTGCCTTGTTTGTAATGCTCACTGTTTGAATACACATCTGCATCCTACACAAACCAGACCATAGATACCATACTATGTCTTCATCGCCTTCAACAATTATGGCGTACAACAAAAAGCTACGCAACAATGTTGTATTCGGTTCTATGGGTTATCTGTTCTTGTGTCACAATCTGGCGTATGAATAATAGATTTACGTCATTTTTCATCTGGTATGGCCAGAAACAGATTGGTCTTGCTTAAAATGTTTATGGCCCGAATTTATATTTATTCCTTGTCTATTTAAGGTGATTCGGTCTTATATCTTTATATCTTTGTATTTCTGTGTCGGACTATTTTGTGAGCTGAACTCTGGGGTGAAAGGCTTTTCTGCGCATGTGTCGATTCTTTGTGTGGACAGAGAAGGCTGTCATGTCGTGGCTGCTATGGCTGGTTGATTGGAAAGTTTGATGTGATCTCTGTGATTTATTCTTGGAAGGAGATTGTTTCTCTGCATGATGGTATTATCAGAGATTCTCCTAATGTCCATTATTAACGCCTAGGAATGGCGTGCGTTATTCGCTTGTATTATCGTACATCTAGGATTGTTGACTACAGATGAAGATGTCGGGTTATTTAGCAGCACTAGATCACTTGATGTATCTAGCCTGATTGATAGCAGATATGTATAGAAGCCCAATGAGGACATTTACGTATGAATTACGAAGTAATTCTATTTCATAATTTTCATCCTGGGTGAGCGAAGCTCACGGAGGAGAGCCATTTTGGATTCCCGCCATTGTAAGCGGATCATGGTCGGAGAACAGAAACGGTCTTATTATCTGACGATGGTTCAGAGATCTACATATTATGATAACCCACTGCTGTGGTTTGATATTGTTGCTATAAACTTTTGATGAATTTACGGCTTGAGAAACTTAGCCAGTAGAAGGTTCTGACAGTGAACCATTGTTTATGTTTATGTATCCACCTTTACTGACGCGATTAGTCAGTTGGAGCATGAGACGATAGACAACTAGAATATTGAGTGCTTGTCTACTATCGTTGCATTATATTTACCACTACATGAATATACATCTGATATTGTCACCCACTTTTCAAGTATACGATGATTTGTGTGCCAACCTGTTCAAATGACTGTAATCGGAATGGCGAAGATTTACGTCCCCTATTAAACTGCAAGAAGTACGTCTGTATCAATGTGGTATGCCAGATTTCTGGGTCTAACCTGCACAGTGGGCATTGCCAGAAGTCAGCTACTGATACCAGATCGTTTCTTGTGGCCGCATACGACACACATACACACCAGCAGTACAAGTTTACAGTCGATGTCAGCTAGTCAGCAGTTTTGTTACGTGACCTGACCTGTCAAAGCAGAGGTAGTAACTAGGTCAGCGCTTGTTGACATTTGTGTTAGAACAGACACCAGGGCACAGCAGGGTATTAACTGTGTTAGCGAGAAGTGCATATATTTCAACGGTGGATCTTCTGGTGTGCTGCTCAAAATTGAACTTTGTAATAGTTTAGGCCAGAATTAATTATTTATTAAAGTGGCAATTCATTAGTTAATGGTAATTAGAAACTGTACCATTAATTCTAAAACTGAGCCTTCTTTACAACACATCATATTGTCATGCTATTTCTTCTTTAAGTATTTATGATTACATTATATGACATATATATATATTTATGTTTAAGTGTTACATGTTATAGTGTTGTGTATATGTTGTGGTCGGTTGGGTAAGGTGGCTGATATAAGATTTCCCACGTAATAGAGGGCTTATATTAGTGTTCTATAGGCACAAATTTTCTTAATTGAAAATTTGCTAGCGACAATTTGTTGCTATTTTTGTTAGCTGTGACGACGTGTTGTTTTTTCTTCGTTGTTTTTGTAATATTTTTTCTGTTCTTTAGTTTTGTTTTGATTTGTTTGTATTTGTAGGTCTCATCTTTCCTGTCTTTTAGTTGTATACAACTTTATATTTATACACTGTGACGTCATTTGTGTTGTTTATTTCCTCGCGGTTGTCATCACAGGTTCTGTGATTATTTTCTTCAGTTTTCCTATTTAACTTATTTGATTTCTGCGAATGTTTCCATGTTGTTTTTTGATTGTCCCTTGTTTATGTTGTTGGTTGACATACGCTATAAAAAGTATATTTGATCATACACTACTAGCTGTGTAGTACACTTGTAGTATAGAATAAACTTGTAGTTTATTACTATTATTATTATTATTATACAAGTGAGTATACAAGACCTTATTAAAGGCTTGTCTCCCACAGAGATTGGGATAAAGGGAGCTGATTATTCAAGTTTATTAAAACTTGCTCTCATTTACGGTGGAATAAACTGCATTGACTTTTTCAGTTAACTAGTCACATATTGTTAAACATTATGTCGACTTTAGATTACTTTATTGAGATAGGGAAATCCCTAGGCAAGTCTGGTAAAGAATCGGAAGAATACTCGTCTGCTCAATGGGCCATGGCATTGAAGTCAGAAGAAAAGAAACAAAAAGAGGAAAATAAATTGAAAGCAGAAGCTGAACAAAAGAAAATAGATGCTGAGAATTTAAGGTTGCAAATTCAAGCAGAGGAAAGAAAACTTCAAGCAGAGGAAAGAAAACTTCAAGCGGAGGAAAGAAAACTTCAGGCTGAAGAAAAAAGATTAGATAGAGAAGCTGAAGGAAAAAGACTTGAGGCTGAAGAAAAAAGATTACAAAGAGAAGCTGAAGCCGAGGAGAGAACGGCAAAAAGGGAACATGAGGAAAAACTATTAGCATTTGAGTTAGAAAAATTGAAATTGACAAACATGGGTAATGTTAATCAGTTATCTGGTGGTAGTGGTAAACCTTTTGTTTACAAGATTAAGCTACCAGCATTTAACCCATCCAGTGACGATATAACAGTTTGGCTATATAGGTTTGAACGTTCTTGTCGAAATCATAATGTGGATAGATCACAATATGCTAATCAGTTATCAGAGATACTGAAAGAGGACACTGACTAGTTTAAGCTTGGTAGAAGAGGCTGACCAGGATAATTATGATGTTATCAGAGCAGCCTTATTAAAAAAATATCAATTGACAGAGGAAGGTTACCGTCTCTTGTTTAAGAGAATGGTACCTGAAACAGGGGTAGAATTCTCAGAATTCATTGCAAGGACACGTCTTACATTTAATCGTTGGATTGAGCTGTCCAAAACAGAAAAAACATATGAAGCCCTTATGGACTTGTTGCTCAGAGACAAGATTATGTCAAGTGTAAATAAATCATTCCTTGAATTCCTACATGAGCGTAAACCCAAGACACTAAAAGAAATGGAACAATATTGTACCCAATACGTCACTGCACATCCGGACGTAACTATTAGCAACGCTAAGGTTATGGAAAGTATGCCAGTTGCTTCAGCAACACCATACAACCCTAATTACTCACACAAATTTCAAGGACCACAAAACAGGTTTGATAAAAAGAGTAACTCGAATAACTATCAAAATCAAGGTAATCAAACATTTCAAGGTTCTTCTTCGAAGAACTAAAGACGAGCTGACTGCCCTCGATACAGCGGTTGCCACAATTATAGGAATTTCCGCAGAGGAAGTCATTATAGGAACTATCCAAGTCATCCGTCATGGAGACAACAAGACCATAGTTACAGAGATACTCATTATAATGAACATAATGATTGTAACCATAAGAACTATGATTCAAACCCAAATAGGGGTTACAATAGAGGAAATAATAATAATTGGAGAGGCAATGATAAGCGAGGTAGATCGCAATACAAGGGACATAAATCACATTATCAGGCAAACTCTGCGCAGCAAGAGTCACATGAAGCCTGTAATCAGACTAATGATAATAAAAACTCTAATAATATGGCATGTTCTGCTTTTGATTTTGGGAGAGCATCTCAATGCCCCCAATGCAAAACATTATTTGAGCCAACTACGGTATCTACTTTAAGTTGTGGTCACCCTCTTCCTGCTCTTCCTGCGTCAGTCACGCATGATGGAAGAGGATCTCTTGTCTTACATAAAGGTCTAGTAAATGATAGCCCAGTCTCAATTCTTTTTGATTCTGGATGCACCACCATTGGTGTTAGACAGTCACTCGTAGATCCTTCCCTTGCCACCGGCAAGGTAGTCAAATGTGTAACATTTGGCGGCACCTTAGAGAAGTACTCTACTGCTATCATCAATATTGCTACTCCTTTCTTTACGGGAGATGTGCACGCATGTCTTCTGCCGAATCCGATCGCTGATCTCATCATTGGTCGTATTCACGGAGTCAAAGAATGCACTCCGCAACAAATTGCTGCTTGGGAAGATCAAAATATGCAAACTGCTAATGCAGTAGTCACAAGAGCACAAGCTCTCAATATGCCTCAAACTTCATCTACTGAAGATACTGAAGTGCATAACCAAGATGATCCCTTGGTAATTTCTCGTGACTCATTTATAAAACAGCAAGAAGATGATCCCACTCTAAAGAAATTCTTCACTCTTGCAACAAAAGGTGATCCAAATAAAGATACAAATCGAAAATCTTGGATTACAATGAAAAATGGCGTACTTGTGCGTATGGTCCAAGACTCTACTACGTCTATGCATTCTCAGATTCTTGTTCTCAAGAATTTGAGAGTTAAAGTTTTGCAGCACGCTCATGACTCTCAGTGTGCTGGACATATGGGTTTTTCCCGTACTAAGTCAAGAGTTCTTGTGGCTTTCTTTTGGCCTTTCGTAAACAAAGACATACGGATTTATTGCCGATCTTGTAAGGTATGTCAAGAAGTCAAATCCAAAGGTCCACGCCATGCTGCACCTATTCAGGCTGCAGATATTCCTATTCGGCCGTTTCAGAAAATGGCAATAGACATTATTGGTCCGTTTAAGATCAAATCTGCCAGAGGACATCAGTTTATCTTAACGTGTGTGGACATGTGCACACGTTGGCCAGAGGCTATACCTCTGAAGAGCATTTCCACTGCCGATGTTGCAGACGCTCTTTGGCTAATATTTTCTCGTCTGGGATTTCCCGGAGAAATATTATCAGATCATGGCACCCAATTGATATCGGATACCATGTCTCAACACCCGTGTGTTGCCGGGGCCCGAAAGGGGAGCAAAGAATAGTAACACTGCACCCTACCACGCATGTCGTAAAAAGCGACTAAGGAGGGTTGGGCATGGGACTGTTTACCCCATCCCGTAAAAACTTTGCACAGTGGGCTGATCACCTGCTTGCCAACCAATCTGATTACGGAAACAGCGATAGATTGTTTGGTCTGTTTCTGTTCCACAAAGACGCCACTAGGCGTGGTGGAAACAGCGATAGATTGATCAATTTGTTGTTGCCCTAAGACGCCACTAGGCGTACTGGCCACATACTGCTTTGCCGGTTGGTGGCTAAGGATGGAAGAAGAAGAAGAAGACCATGTCTCAAGTGATGTCTACTCTGAAGATAGAAAGATCATTGAGTAGTATCTATCATCCTATGTCTAATGGGATGGTGGAACATCTAAACAGAACACTCAAAAACTTACTAGGGAAGATAACTGAAGTTGTCCTGGGGACAAAGCATATGTTCTGCTACCTTGTAGGGAAAATAGACTTCTTATCTCATGGAAAGGTCCGTTCGATATAATCTCGAAAATTTCCGATGTTGACTATATTGTCGATATTGATGGGAAACATAAAACCTTCCACATCAATATGCTTACGGAATTCCATGAACGTCCTGAGTATTTGCTGCCTATTTTCCAGGCAACGGACGATTCCCCAGTACCACATGGTCATTTCTCATCCTTGTCGGTAATACAGGATGAAGAAACAAGTTTCTCGGATGTAAATCTCCCTCTTCCAGTGATTCCACTTCATTCTAGTGAATCATGGAAAAACGTTACTGTTTCTCCTAATTTATCTCTAGAGGAACAGCGACAAGTTTCTTCTATGTTACAAACATTTCAGGATGTCCTTACTGACATTCCTGGACAAACCAATATCATTGAACATGACATTATTCTAACTGATCATAATCCTATTAGGGTCAGACCATATCCTATACCTATACATTTTCAGACACAGGTCGAGAAAGAGTTGGATGAGATGATAGAATTAAAAATAGTCGAACCACCCAGTTCTGCATATTCTTCGCCGATGGTTATTGTTCGGAAAAAAGACAATAACATACGTCTTTGCGTTGATTATCGCAAATTGAATCAGGTTACGAAGTTTCGATGCGAACCTATCGGCCTTTATTAGTATCTCATCGTTCAGATGTCATTGCGTACTTAGACGACATCTGTCTTTTCAGTGATACTTGGGAAGATCACTATTTGGGATTAGGTGAATTACTGTCTACCTTACGCGAGCATAAGTTGACAGCGAAACCCTCTAAAGCATGTATTGGTTTTAGCGAAATTTCTTTCCTAGGACACCGTGTCGGTCATGGTTTCCTAAAGACAGAGGACCATAATACCAGTAAAATACTCAACATCTCTATTCCTAAGACTAAAAAGCAAGTGAGAAGTCTATTAGGTCTTATACAATTTTATGGATGATTTATTCAGAATCTATCCTCTATCATGGCACCGCTTTCTTCATTATTAAAGAAAGGGTCTCCTAATATGGTCCACTGGTGTCAGGAATGCCAATCCAATTTGGATAAGATTAAAAACGTGTTTTCAACACCACCTATTTTAATGATACCTACTACAGATAAGACATTTGTTCTTCGTAGTGACGCTTCATCCACTGGGATTGGAGCGGCACTAATGCAAGAGTACTCTGAAACTCTGCATCCTGTAATGTATATCTCACGAAAACTTAATGCGGCAGAGAGGAATTACTCGGTTTTAGACCGTGAACTTTTGGCGATTGTTTGGTCAATTCTCAAACTTCAAAGATTCCTTCTTGGCGCACATTTCATAGTGGAAACTGACCAGAAAGCTCTTACAGCTATTCAAAGTAAAAACTTGAAGAGCTCGAGATCAACTCGATATGCCATTGCTATTCAACCTTTTCATTTCTCGGTGCGAGCTATCCGTGGTTCAGAAAATGTGATGGCAGACATTCTGTCTAGATGCCCACATGATTCCACCTAACTGTTAAATCTTGGACTTTTTAATGTGTCTAACTTTACAACAGTTCTTTTTCTATATCAAAATATGTACACATTTGTAATTTATGATATAGTGATTGTATAAACACTGAGTGCTTCACTAATGTATATTCACGCTACTCTTTTTGATGATTTTTCTTTTGTCAATCATGAACTTATGGTACTTAATATGAAAATGTGATTGAAATTATTGTATGCATTGTGTCATTGCCAGTATTATAGTATGCGTTGGTGACACCTCCCTGGAAATGGTTATACTTAGAGAAATAGTTTCTCTGACATGTTGAGATATATTCTCACCAGTCGAGCTATACTTCAACTTTGACATAATTTGGCTTTATAAATTGCTGATATTCTTCATCTGCGCATTATACATGCGTCGTGAGCCTATTGTATGTTGCTCTCAGATGAAAAAAAAATGATTTTCATTTTTTTTCCCGGGGGGTGTGGTAGTCTGTTGCGCACATATTCTTTTGTGTGTTAGTATGTGACGCACAGATTACTGTTAGTAGGCATACGAATGTATAGTATAACTATTTGTGTGATGAATCAATGATTCTCGGTTTAAGGGACAGAACCCTGATTGATCGATGTTGTATTCGGTTCTATGGGTTATCTGTTCTTGTGTCACAATCTGGCGTATGAATAATAGATTTACGTCATTTTTCGTCTGGTATGGCCAGAAACAGATTGGTCTTGCTTAAAATGTTTATGGCCCGAATTTATATTTATTCCTTGTCTATTTAAGGTGATTTGGTCTTATATCTTTATATCTTTGTATTTCTGTGTCGGACTATTTTGTGAGCTGAACTCTGGGGTGAAAGGCTTTTCTGCGCATGCGTCTATTCTTTGTGTGGACAGAGAAGGCTGTCATGTCGTGGCTGCTATGGCTGGTCGATTGGGAAGTTTGATGTGATCTCTGTGATTTATTCTTGGAAGGAGATTGTTTCTCTGCATGATGGTATTATCAGAGATTCTCCTAGTGTCCATTATTAACGCCTAGGAATGGCGTGCGTTATTCGCTTGTGTGCGTGTTTTCCTAAAGCCAGGTAAAACCACAACCTTTTGCTGAACTTTTTTGCTAAGCCTAGATAAGAGACGTATTATCGTACATCTAGGATTGTTGACTACAGATGAAGATGTCGGGTTATTTAGCAGCAGTAGAACACTTGATGTATCCAGCCTGATTGATAGCAGATATGTATAGAAGCCCAATGAGGAAATTTACGTATGAATTACGAAGTAATTCTATTTCATAATTTTCATCCTGCGTGAGCGAAGCTCACGGAGGAGAGCCATTTTGGATTCCCGCCATTGTAACATATATAAATTAGAAATTAAATGTAAAGCCTAACGAAGTAATTCAATAAAAGGAAAGAAGAATGGTAAAAGAACAGTGCGGTCACAATAGCGTACGCCTGTGTTATAGAACGTCATACTAGCTAAACAAGAAAACCCCTTTTTATGCTCCGTCTGCATAAACTACACGCGTTTCTAAAAATAAAACTGGTACTGTATTTCTTATACGACCTTGATAGACACACTGCGTAATGACCTAGATTAATATTACATTAATGTCAGTATATACACTGCGTAACTAAAAGACAGACGGGCTTAGAAGTGAGAGAGAGAGAGAGAGAGAGAGAGAGAGAGAGAGATGTACGGAGGAACGCGTGCAATACTACCACGTCGTCTCGCGATTGAAAATTAATGCCACCCCACGCGAAAGGCATGCAGGCTTGCTTTTTTTCAAATAAACAGTGACAAAAAACACTACCAATACGAGGTAAGGTTTTAAAAAACATGGTTAATGCTTATTAGGAAACATGACACAATACTGTTTTATGTCTGAAATCCTGACTTTATACTGACAGAACAGTCGAAAAGGCAGAACAGGTGGCGGTTCTAAAACAATAAATATAAAAAAACAAATACACGACTATCCTAGAATAATACATATTTGTAACGAAGCCACTTGGCCCCATTAAACTTATATATTTGGGTGCCTTAGGACTTGCTGACAAAGAATATGTTAGGTGTTACGCCAATAGTCTAGTAATTAACAAATTATAGCCAAAATACTATAGTGGTGTTGTCTGACAACACAGGATCATATTTGCTCATAATGGCGTGTTTGGACACTGCTTTAGGGGAAATGAGGCCAACACGTTAGATACGATTTGATTGGCTAGAATAATATGTAAGGCGAAACATGATTAGTCGACTGCAAATACTATTTTTGGTTGTTAATGGAAACGGTAGGAAGGGTAAATTTTTTCAAAGGCTTTTGTAAACATGGTCTCATTGGTTAGACCATTTGATATAGTCAATTAGAAGCGTCAGTTCAGGGCCACTTTTTGAAAATAAACTTTGTGAGAAGCAAGTGCGTTGAGAACCAGCTCATATTTTTCTAATAAAAGCCTGGGACAGAGGCAGATCGGAATTGTGCCATAACTCATCGCCAGTCAACGTACTTGTTTAATATTTCCTTGAATTGTGGTAAGCTAGACATATTTGATATCTTTTAGATGAAAATTGAATGTGAATTGATAATTTATGTCTGTATGTGTGTGGTTCAGTAGCAAACATGAGGCAAAGCCTAGATATTGCTCCACCATGAAAAAAACTTGTCGGAGAGGAGTATAACTGCATAGGCATATATGGGATTGCCAAATAGTACTATGACACCTATCTTATTGTATAGAAGGAATTAATGCTGGAATTGCAGAGGCGTTGTAACCATTAGGGAGAGGAATACTGGTGTATATTGTTACATGAGAAGCTAGCAGTTGGCCTACAGCGCTGAACTCTGTGTTTGTTATGTATTGTGCTTCAGTGTGGAAATAGATTATAAATTAGTTCTGAAGTAGGAGGTACAACCTTCTTATTTCAGGGACCGTGGTACTGAAGTATTAGAGCAGCACCTGGTCTGAGTTTTGCTGAATCCAGAGGCTGGTAGCATACTCCTTGTTCAAGATATCGACCAGTGTTGTTTTTCAAGAAAACTGAGAAGCAAGCGAGCAGAGGAGACAGTTTTCCTGCCGCCCACACAGAAGATAAGATTTCGTTGGCCAGAGCAGCTCAATCTTGTATACCCCCCTCTAAAATTGACTGTACATTAAATCAAGAGGGACAGTTATTTGTTTTCAAATAAAAAGAAACTGTGAACCTTTCCAATATTATTTCCACCAGTAACAAACACATGAAGTCATGATGACAAACAACAACCTAGCTTTAAAAGCCAGTATTACCTCCTAGTACTACATCACAACTTACACACATATTGTAATAATAATATTATATGTCAGTACAAAGATCCTATGTATAAATTGTGTACATACAACTTGTGATTACATTTGATTGTGATTCCTGATTCACTCTGTAGTTGAATCAGGATATCTATTATTGAAAGGAATTAATACATATTTTAAAAGTTAACACTTGACTTATTTAAGATAGTCTTATAGAGTGTTCTATGTATGTGCGTGTCACAGTGTTGTAAAGTATTGTGGATTTAATTAAAGTGTTTATCTGTCTGTTGGTTGTTGTGAACATACACTTCATCACTATCATAACCCTAGACATTCAACGTAGTCATCACAATATTCCAGAATAAGTCTGATTGAGGTCTAAATGTGGTAGCAAAGTAAGGTCATCTGTAACACACCACACTTATTAGATACAGATACCTTCACAGCTGATCTCAGTCAGTACACTAAGTCCCCTATAAATATTTATAATATCCCAACTTACCACATATATTGGGGTCCTGTCCGGGATTTTGAATCTTCTCCTATTATATATATTGGGGGTAATTCACTTCAGGGAATAATAAAAATTTAAAAGGTATCCTTGGGTGGAAAATAAATAAGGTTGAGCTCTCAGTGCTTGTGGTTGTCCTTAGATAATTAGTTATAGATTGAATTGTTTAGTTAGACATTGTATAAATTTGCCTGTTAGAAAATGGCCGACCTGGCAAAATTTCGATCTGCTGCTATGCAGGCTGCTAAAGAGTTAGGAATGGACGGGCAAGTTATGATTGCTTATGTCACTACTGAATGTGACAAATTTATTGAACGCGAAGAAAAAAGATTAGAAAAAGAGGCTGAAAGAAAGTTAGAGGCTGAAAAAGAAATTAAGAGGTTGCAGATTGAGGCTGACAAGGAGGCTAGGGCATTGGAGGCAGAAGAAAAAAGATTGGCTGCAGAAAGGGAAGCAGAAGGAAAAAGATTGACTGCAGAAAGGGAAGCAGAAGAAAGAAGGCAGGCTGCAGAGAGGAAAGTAGAAGATAAGAGATTACAGAGGGAAGCAGAAGATAAGAGATTACAAAGGGAGCACGAGTTACGACTAAGGGAGTTGGAATTTCAAGGCCATGCTCCTGAAAATGGTGCCAGTCCCTTTACCTCTGATGCCTCTGCTAGTCAGGGAGCCTCAACCTCAGCTATGAACTTTCATTTAGATCATTTTGTTGAGAAAGAAGATGATATCGAGAGCTATCTAAATAGATATGAACTATTAGCTACCACGTATGGGTTAGAGAGAGAAAGGTGGAGCTTAAAGTTATCACAAGGGCTTCGTGGTACAGCTTATGATGTTTTTGCCAAAATGGGCAGGTATGATCAAGACAATTATGACATGCTAAAGCAGGCTCTTTTGTTAAGATATGAAAAGAATGGAGAATTTTATAGAAAAAAATTTAGGAATGCTAAACTACTGTCAGGTGAGACATATCACCAGTTCTCTGCACGGTTAGAGACATACTTGGAGAAATGGACGGCTCTGGGGAAAACCCAAGATCTTAAGGAAATGATCCTTATAGAACAATTAAGAGAGTCCATGGCTCCAGACCTGAGAAAGTTTCTCATGGAACAAGGTGCAGAGAGACTGGATGAGTTACTAAATGTCGCTGAAAGGTATCAGGCAGCTCAGGCAGAGGTAACAGGTAATAAAAAGAAACAGGTAGATAATTTTAAGGCACCACAGAACTTTAATAAATTTGATCATAGAGATCAGAACAAAGGTAAGCACCAGTTTGATAGGCCACGGTATGACAATAAAAATAAAACCCCACAATTCGATGAAAGGAAATTTGATGAAAGAAAATCTTTCAACCAAGGAAGGAAGTGGTGTACAAAGTGTAAGATGAACAATCATACCACTGAAAATTGTAGGAATAAAACTCCTCGTTTTGCTGCTATGAAATCTGGGAAGAAGGGAACAAAGGTCAAACCTGAGGAACTACAGGAACCGTACCACCCCCCCAGTGTGTGAAGATGTAATCTGTAATGGTGTCACCATAAGGTGCTTATATGATACAGGTTTAGATTATGATTCAGTTGTGAGTTCTCACCTGGTGCAAGCAGATCAATACACCACAGAAACAGTGGAAATTCAAGCTGCAACCAAGGAAGTAGCGACCATGACACTCCCTATCGCTAAGATACATGTAAAAACGCGATATGTGGAGGGAATAATCAAAGCAGCAGTGATAAATGAACCAATCTACCCTCTGATATTGGGGTGTAGATATGTCTTCCTGGGGAATCCCAAGAGACCTGTGATATTGGCAACGGTGCAGACCAGATCACAGTCTAAAAAGGAGGAGGAAAATCCAATAAATACTCATCCAGATGAGATGAGGAAGGCACAGGCGGAGGACAAAACACTCAAGCCGTGTTTCAAGAAGTTGCCCAAATGTCATACACCTCCAGGCAAGGGAGAATTTTATATGAAGAACAAGTTGATTTATAGGAAGGCTGGATCTGAATCCAATGGTCACGGACAGCTGGTCCTTCCCACTTCATATAGGACTAAAGTGTTGGAACTAGGGCATGCGATTCCCTTCAGTGGTCATATGGGGATCAGCGCAACAGGACAGCGTATAGCTTGTCACTATTTCTGGCCAGGGATAACTGAAGATATCAAACGATATGTAAAATCCTGTCCAGAGTGCCAACGAGTAGCACCTAAGCATTGGACTGCACCAGCAACTCTAGGGGAAATGCCCATAGTGGGAACACCCTTTGAGAGAGTTGCCGTGGACATTGTGGGACCTCTCACTCGAACCAAGAGGAGGAACAGCTACATTCTGACTCTGGTGGACACCTGTTCTATGTGGGGAGAGGCGGTAGCCCTGTCATCCATTGACTCTAAACATGTGGCAGAGGCATTACTCACAATTTTCACAAGGTTAGGCTTTCCCAACCAAATCTTGACTGATAATGGCTCTCAGTTCAAGGGGAAACTAACAGAAGAAGTTTTCAGGATCTTTCAGGCCAAACACTTCCATTGTAGTCTGTACCATCCCCAAGGGAACGGCCAAGTGGAAAGATTTAATGGTACGTTGATGTCGATCCTGAGAAAGTTGGCACATGAAAAACCAGATACATGGGACCAGTACCTTCACGCCGCCCTCTTTGCTTATCGGGAGGTACCCCATAGTTCAACCGGTATGGCCCCGGCAACATTATTATTTGGAAGGCCAATAAAAGGTCCACTCGAAGCTCTGTTAAGAACGTGGACTGATGAAAAGGCAGAGGAAAATATTACATCCTCATACCAATATGTGAATGAGCTGACCACTCGTTTAAAAACTGGCTGGAAACTTGCCAATGAAAATTTGAGACAAGCCAGGAAAAAAACATGCTGCCTATTACAACAAGAAAGCTAAAGACAGAGATTTGGCTGTGGGAGAGAAGGTACTGCTTCTTCTACCCGGTAGTCAGAATAAGTTACAAATTGGATGGCAAGGTCCATATACAGTTCTAGAGAAGGTGTCTAGAACAAATTATAAGATAGATAAAAAGGGGAAAGAAAAAATCTATCATGTGAATCTCCTGAAGAAATATTTGGAAAGAGAAAATCAGGAAGAGACACACTTGTTGACCTTGTCTATTGCAATGGAGATGAAAAAGGAACCACTTTCATCATTTGAATATCCATTACACCCCTGTGAGACAGCGGCACAGGTGAAAATCAGTACACATTTAACGAAAAATCAGAAGGAGAGAGTGCAACAGGTTCTAGATGATCATACAGAGGTGTTAACGGACCGACCGGGGCATACAAACTTATTGGAATATGATATGAAACTGATAGACCCCACACCTGTCTGTATGAAAGCCTATTCGATTCCTTTTGCTAAGGAGAAAGCCTTGAAGGAAGAGATAGACTATTTGTTGAAGGAAGGAATAATTTCACACAGTGAATCTTCGTATAGTTCCAGTGTGGTGCTCTTAAGGAAACCCTCTGGAGAACATAGACTCTGTATAGATTACAGGAGACTGAATGCTATCACAGAAGGTCAGGTGGATCCATTGCCGGATACAAATCAGTTGTTTGCCAGGCTAAATAAAGCTAAATATTTCTCAAAAGTGGATCTGAGCAAAGGATACTATCAGATTCCAGTAAAGCCTGAGGTTAGACCGTACCTAGCTTTTAGTACCTCAGAGGGACACTATGAGTTTAACAGATTGCCATTTGGATTGAAGAATGCGCCTAGTGTCTTCTCTAGAATGATGAGAAATTGTTGGATCCTCTGAATAATCCATGCATCACAAACTTCATGGATGATATCCTTATAGCAACAGAAACATTTGAGGAACACATTGACTCTCTGAACATGCTGTTTAATCGACTTAGAGAAGCGAATTTGACAGCCCGACCAACCAAATGTTGCGTTGGATGTAAAGAATTAGAATTCTTGGGACACACAGTCCATCAGGGAAACATGACCCCTGACCCCAAGAATTTAGAGAAACTAAAGAAAGCCCCGAGGCCACAAACCAAGAAAGACGTGAGATCCTTTGTCTCATTATGTGGTTTCTACCAAAAGTATATCAAAAACTTTAATTCCATATGTGCACCGTTAACTGATTTGACACGCAAAGGAAATCCAGATCGAATTACATGGACAGCACAGTGTGAATTGGCATACCAGGAATTGAAGGAAAAGCTCACAAGCAAACCTATTTTGAAATTACCTGACTTAAGTCAAGAATTCATTGTGAGAACGGATGCAAGTAATATCGGTTTGGGCGCGACCCTGTTACAGAAGTCAGATGCACTGGATGGGGAATTAACCCCAGTGGCATATGCTAGCAGAAAGTTGAATAAAGCTGAAAAAAAATTATTCAACTAGCGAAAAAGAATGTCTTGCAGTAATATGGGCGATCAAGAAATTCAATATTTATCTGTATGGGAAGGCATTCAAGTTGCAAACGGATCACAAACCCTTGTCGTTTCTAGCGCAGGCTAGGCATGAAAATTCGAGGTTACTCAGATGGTCCTTACTTTTGCAGCCATTCCAGTTCAGCATAGAATATATTTCTGGAAAAACTAACCTGGGTGCGGATTTTCTAAGCCGCCATCCGTGTGATGAGAATCACCGTAAGCACCAGGAATAATATTAAATTTCTCTATGTGTATATAGAATTATAGACTGACATGTGATGTCTGTTTTAAGTGGGGAGAATTTGTCGTGAAACATTCTAATCCACATATATAAATTAGAAATTAAATGTAAAGCCTAACGAAGTAATTCAATAAAAGGAAAGAAGAATGGTAAAAGAACAGTGCGGTCACAATAGCGTACGCCTGTGTTATAGAACGTCATACTAGCTAAACAAGAAAACCCCTTTTTATGCTCCGTCTGCATAAACTACACGCGTTTCTAAAAATAAAACTGGTACTGTATTTCTTATACGACCTTGATAGACACACTGCGTAATGACCTAGATTTAATATTACATTAATGTCATTATATACACTTCGTAAACGAAAAGACAGACGGGCTTAGAGAGAGAGAGAGAGAGAGAGAGAGAGATGTACGGAGGAACGCATGCAATACTACCACGTCGTCTCGCGATTGAAAATTAATGCCACCCCACGCGAAAGGCATGCAGTCTTGATTTTTTTTTCAAATAAACAGTGACAAAAAACACTACCAATACGAGGTAAGGTTTTAAAAAACATGGTTAATGCTTATTAGGAAACATGACACAATACTGTTTTATGTCTGAAATCCTGACTTTATACTGACAGAACAGTCGAAAAGGCAGAACAGGTGGCGGTTCTAAAACAATAAATAAAAAAAACAAATACACGACTATCCTAGAATAATACATATTTGTAACGAAGCCACTTGGCCCCATTAAACTTATATATTTGGGTGCCTTAGGACTTGCTGACAAAGAATATGTTAGGTGTTATGCCAATAGTCTAGTAATTAACAAATTATAGCCAAAATACTATAGTGGTGTTGTCTGACAACACAGGATCATATTTGCTCATAATGGCGTGTTTGGACACTGCTTTAGGGGAAATGAGGCCAACACGTTAGATCCGATTTGATTGGCTAGAATAATATGTAAGGCGAAACATGATTAGTCGACTGCAAATACTATTTTTGGTTGTTAATGGAAACGGTAGGAAGGGTAAATTTTTTCAAAGGCTTTTGTAAACATGGTCTCATTGGTTAGACCATTTGATATAGTCAATTAGAAGCGTCAGTTCAGGGCCACTTTTTGAAAATAAACTTACTGAGAAGCAAGTGCGTTGAGAACCAGATAATATTTTTCTAATAAAAGCCTGGGACAGAGGCAGATCGGAATTGTGCCATAACTCATCGCCAGTCAACGTACTTGTTTAATATTTCCTTGAATTGTGGTAAGCTAGACATATTTGATATCTTTTAGATGAAAATTGAATGTGAATTGATAAATTATGTCTGTATGTGTGTGGTTCAGTAGCAAACATGAGGCAAAGCCTAGATATTGCTCCACAAAGTAAAAACTTGTCGGAGAGGAGTATAACTGCATAGGCATATATGGGATTGCCAAATAGTACTATGACACCTATCTTATTGTATAGAAGGAATTAATGCTGGAATTGCAGAGGCGTTGTAACCATTAGGGAGAGGAATACTGGTGTATATTGTTACATAAGAAGCTAGCAGTTGGCCTACCGCGCTGAACTCTGTGTTTGTTATGTCTTGTGCTTCAGTGTGGAAATAGATTATAAATTAGTTCTGAAGTAGGAGGTACAACCTTCTTATTTCAGGGACCGTGGTACTGAAGTATTAGAGCAGCACCTGGTCTGAGTTTTGCTGAATCCAGAGGCTGGTAGCATACTCCTTGTTCAAGATATCGACCAGTGTTGTTTTTCAAGAAAACTGAGAAGCAAGCGAGCAGAGGAGACAGTTTTCCTGCCGCCCACACAGAAGATAAGATTTCGTTGGCCAGAGCAGCTCAATCTTGTATACCCCCCTCTAAAATTGACTGTACATTAAATCAAGAGGGACAGTTATTTGTTTTCAAATAAAAAGAAACTGTGAACCCTTCCAATATTATTTCCACCAGTAACAAACACATGAAGTCATGATGACAAACAACAACCTAGCTTTAAAAGCCATTATTACCTCCTAGTACTACATCACAACTTACACACATATTGTAATAATAATATATGTCAGTACAAAGATCCTATGTATAAATTGTGTACATACAACTTGTGATTACATTTGATTGTGATTCCTGATTCACTCTGTAGTTGAATCAGGATATCTATTATTGAAAGGAATTAATACATATTTTAAAAGTTAACACTTGACTTATTTAAGATAGTCTTATAGAGTGTTCTATGTATGTGCGTGTCACAGTGTTGTAAAGTATTGTGGATTTTAATTAAAGTGTTTATCTGTCTGTTGGTTGTTGTGGACATACACTTCATCACTATCATAACCCTAGACATTCAACGTAGTCATCACAATATTCCAGAATAAGTCTGATTGAGGTCTAAATGTGGTAGCAAAGTAAGGTCATCTGTAACACACCACACTTATTAGATACAGATACCTTCACAGCTGATCTCAGTCAGTACACTAAGTCCCCTATAAATATTTATAATATCCCAACTTACCACAGTGATGGCCTCAAAAGCTACTTATCACCATGGCTGAGTTGGAGGCCACCTGGCTTGCAGCAGAGTCGGAGGTGGATGGGCTGTTACCATTTTCTGGAGCATGGCCTTGCAACTCTAACTCCCTTAGTCGTAGCTCATGTTCCCGTTGTAATCTTTTGTCTTCTCTTTCAGCCTCTAATCTCTTTTCTTCTCTTTCAGCCTCTAATCTCTTTTCTTCTCTTTCAGCCTCTAATTTCTTCTCCAATTGCAACCTTTTTATTTCAGCCTCCCTATCAGCCTCTAATTTTCTAGCCTCCCTAGCATCTTCTAATTGAATTCTTTTCTCCTCCTCTAATCTTCTATCTTCTCTTGCAATAAATTTATCACATTCGGCTGTTACGTATGCAATCAGTTCTTGCCTCTCCATTCCCATTTCCTTTGCAGCCTGCACAGCAGCAGATCTGACCTTGGCCAAGTCTGCCATTTCTTGCTGGTACTAACTGTCTTTACTAAATTAGCCAACAAATATCTCTAATTAACAAAATGATAATGGGCAATGACAATTCACTTAACTCTCCACACTTTCTAATATTAACAATTTTGAAATCCCGGACGAGCCCCCAATATATGTGGTGGGTTTAGATGTTACTGAGATAAGTATTACTTGTCTACAGAGGGAGGTCAGCTAGTTGATAATGATGTTCTCAGGGTACCTGACTGCTACCACCCTACGACCTAAATCTGCGATATATTTTGAGTCTAATTTTTATATACTGGTGTCTGGTTGTTATCTGGCTAGGTGTCTAGGGTACTGTGAAATGTAATGTTGAGTTAATAACAACAACCACAACTATAATTCAAAGAAAACTGATCAAACAAGTCAGTGGTTAAGTTTAGGATAATAATTTTTACAATTTTAATTTCCTGTACCTCAATCTCTTGGGCACATGAATGTTTAAAACTCAAAAATAGAATGGCAATGTATTTACAGTAATTTAATTTAAAGACAACTTGTCTGTTAATGTTACTATGAAAATGGTTATGACTTGGAATGTCCTGGTGAAGCACTAACTCCTATGAATGGTCACGTTTCTGAGGAACGAAGTGTGTCATCATATAAAAAAACTGTTTTAGTTCAATAATGGAGAGATTAGGTTAAGTGAACCCTCATAAGCCCGTGGATGGTGTGTCTTATCTTGAATTCCTTGAGCACTGTGATGTCTTTCTCACGACAGAATATTCGTCACGACAGTGAAGTTGGACGCTGCTTCAGTACACTTCAGGAATTAGGCAAATAAATACTTTTGCCTCGAACTCTGCAGCTTCAATATTACTTTTGTGGCACACTGAGTGTTTCAGGATCGAACCCTGAAATAAGAGGATTAAGGCCTCCTCGGTACTTTATAGATCTCTCTCCATCACTAACGACTAAACATCATCAAACAGTTTCAAGATCAGTTATACTGCTAAGATAATAGCTATCGTCCCTATCTTATTGTGTGACCTCTTCATACCCAGGTAAATTTCAATCATCAGTTTGATACATTCCTTTCATAGGAACTTATAGTTATTTTCCAAAGTCATGTGAAAACACAGTGACTCGCTGAAGACTATAATAATATATCAATTTTCAACTATGTAGTTTCATTTTCTCCCAAATTCGACTTAAGCCTGCCTGGCTTTTAATAAGAAGTGATAATCTTCCATAATAGCACTTGGTACTACACACATTTTTTAGTTTGGCGCCTATCTAGGTTTGCCTCTACACATCAATAATGCATATACATATTAAGAATACATATACACATTAATAATAATGTTTATATAAATGTTTACCTTACCGCATCAATGAATAATTACACAACTAGAAGGTTAACCGGCGATCAATGGTCAAGCTGAGATCGCCACTGTTCCAGAACTGCAAAGGCATTGGGTCATACTGCTTTGAGTCTGCTCTTAACCCTCCTGCTAGAATTGTTTAATATCAAGTGGCACTAAGCTTTAGCAAACGTTAGTTATATCCTATTGTTTAGTTATGCTTCCTAAACCAATCAGATTAGGGTACGCCGACTTGCCTCTTTTCGAACTACACTTTCAAAATTTTGTAACACACTCCCCCCCTCCCAAGAATGGCAAAGATGAATGAGGATATCTCTGTTCTGTCTCTCTGTCTTTTCCTACGATATTTCTTTTAATATCTAATCGATTTGAATGAGGAAAGGCAATTATTAACCAGACGACTGCCTGTTAGCTAGCCGTGGTATTTTTGTTTCTCTCCTTATCATAATTTTCATCTTTGTATTTTTCCTCTTCAGTTCTTCAAATAAAATACTTTTTCTCTACGGTAAGATAATATATCATAATGTATAATATGATATTCTAATAAACAAGTATTATCATTTAATTGTCACTGTCCTTTCTTTGCCTTTATTATTCAATTACAAGACTTCTTCGATATTTCTTTTGCCCCTGTTTAATTAAATTTTCCTCTCTCTCTCGCTTGTTTTAAGAAATGAAACACGCGTTTTGCCTAACGCAAATCGCGGTTTCGTTATATTTAAATTGTCACTACGGAGAGGAGACAAGGCGGTGGGGTTTCATCACATGCAATAGCAAAGTCCAATGCTTTATTCAAACTTTAACTTTTAGGGGAAAAAATTTGCCCTAGCAACAGGTTTCCAAGGCCTAGTAGCTTTTTTTTTTTCAAACTTCCAGCCTCTCATTCGCGTTTAGTGTTACCTAGTGCCCTGTATATAGAGAGTAACGCCAACTAAGGTTTGGCCGAAAATGGCGGCCAAACCCGTATTGCTGGGAAAAGGACCCAATCGCGACTTTCAAAATTAGCTACAAATACAGTAGCACATATTTGTATCTAAGGTCCTTTTTCCAGCGATACGGGTTTGGCCGCCATTTTCGGCCAAACCTTAGTTGGCGTTACTCTCTATATACAGGGCACTAGTGTTACCTACTTAAGTCCTTGACGTCAGCTGTCTCATGTCGTTCTATTACTAGATTCAAAAACAACGCTTTAGTCAAGGTTGCATTCTTCCCTCTCTCTTACTCCTCCGTTTTTCTATCACTCATTTTGAAACTAACTATGTATTGTTGTCTGCCAAACGGCGTTTATTGTTAGGGGTAATTTGTATTACGGAGTGACGACAAAGCTAGTAGTTTTGGTATCGATCACTTTGGCGTTAAAGCTTTTAAAATCCAGCGCGTCTCGTGGCGTGGGCGATGACAGTGGGCAAACACACTAGGACGGTGTGGTAACTTTACTTTGCGTAGGGGTTAACTATTACTATTTGGCGATTTGTATCTCTGATATCACTACAATAAAAATCCCTCTCTTCTCCGGTTCTTCCTTTCAGACTTGCAGGTTATATTGAAGATGTGCCTCTGATTTAGCTATCATGGCAACATCGTCGGCAAATGTCAGCTCTGAAATACAGACCTGTCTTATCTTGCAGTACCCAACTAAGTACTTTTTGGTCCTGTCCTTACATGCTTTGATGACATCGTCCATGAGGAGCATGAAAAGATAAGGTGACAGAATATCACCTTGTCTTCCACCATTGGTGGTCCTGAACGACTGATGGTTTGCTGTCTTAGCATAATTTCTGCAAGTCTTGTAGAAGCTCTGTATAACATTAATCAGAAGTGATGGAATGTTCTTTCTTGCCAAGCAGCCCCACAGTTTGCTCCACGGGACCTTGTCAAATGCCTTCTCCAGATCCAAGAAAGACTTTCATACTTTATACTCAAGGGCCTTTTCGCTCAGCCGACTGAGTGCGAAGATAAGGTTCTGAGTACTTCGGTTTGCACTTTTGGTATAACTTAGGCCCAAAGGAAAAGTAATCAAGACAGAATTCAGAAAAAATTGTAAATGATGTCTATACTCTACCGATATAATTTATTGCTTGTATCACGTACTTCCTTGATTGATATGACCATGGCCTCATGGACTATGTTGTTTAAATGAGGATTTTGATCAATAGTGGCCCGCCATCATCGAAGGATCGTCTTTGGTGGTAGGAAACTGATATTATAATCTGTGCATATGTTTCAGGTTTCTTATCCGAGAGGGTCACAACAAAAGCATTTGAGCTGAGGCATAACAGACTGCAGCATGGGTGATTAAAAGACCACCTCTCCAATTCCCTGGATAGTAGCTTTGGCTACCTGTCCAGGGAATACGTATCTTGGAAATAACATCTGATTAATGACGGGAAGTGTCTGTAGCGGAAGGACCTGAACTAGATAAGTAATAGTAATCTTGAAGAAACAAGATCTTGAAGTCACCAATGGCCAAAATGATGAACAAAGACATTAACACATAATTTCCAATGTGATTTGTGTAAATATTTATCTACAATCTTTACCAACCTTCTATTTTAAATTAATAAATGTACAGATATATTTTATAAATCGCAGTTGAATGATTTAGTAAAACTCCAGCTCTGTTCAAGATTGTGTTACCGTGTGGAAGTTAAGAGAATTACTTAATGATTAAATTGGTAGCGGCTATTAACGAGCTGCATATCACATCAACTATTAATAATAATAGAGACACCATTGAAGCATAGGACAGGTCTAGCGAGAAGGTGACTTACTTCACAGCTCTTTTATAAGCTACCATCTAAAACTGTGTAGTTAACTACCTGGCTTATCCTGTGCCATCTATACCACTCGTTCACCGTTCTCTTCTCCATTTCATGGAACTATGTCTATTATTTTCTATCCAAAATGCATCTCGCCACAGTATCGCATATTCTCTATACTTCTGTTTTCCTGCGGTGTTTTTAGTTTCTAAGTATTGTTTCCATGCCTTTTTTCTTTTCTCTTTAACTTCTGTCCACAAAGGTGTCCTCTTTCCCTTCTTCCACATGCTTCTGCTGCAGTTGTTTTTATATTGTCCTTAAATTTAAGCCAGAGTTTCTATGTCATCTGATCATTCATCTAGGTTTTTCACTGCTGTCACAATAAGCCCCTGATACATGGTCTTAACTGCTGGCTCTCTTAGCTTGTAGTCCTTAATCCTCATCTCTCCTGCTTGATTATTTATTTTCTTACGTGATAATGGGCAATGCCTAGGACGAGCAACTCTTTCAGTTGTTCTTTTAATTGCCAGCAGGTAGTGATCACTTCCACGCTGTCGTTGTCTCCAGACTCTTAGAATCTCGCACACACTTGAATGAGCTCTTCCTAACAATGGCATAGTCAGTGACTGATTTCTCATTCTTGGTTCATATAAGGTGTATGTACAAGCTATATATGTATGCGCTTATGGGGGAACTTTGTGTTCGTAATGACAAGGTTTTGCTCAGTGCAGAATCTAAGGTTTGGTTTGGTGTTTGAACCCCGCAATTGAAAACTGGTGTTTTTTTGTGTGCAAGGGATACCCGGTTCAACCCCATGTGGATTATAATTTGGGTATATAGTGTTCATCATTCCATATAGTGTATTACTTTGCTGTTTTGTGTGTGTGTTGGCTCTTCCAGGCTGTAATTTATCTGCCGTTTGTTGTGGCAATGTTTAATGTCTACGGTGTTTGTATGTATCTTTGTTCCATGATACCATATTGCTCTCTCTCTCTCTCTCTCTCTCTCTCTCTCTCTCTCTCTCTCTCTCTCTCTCTCTCCATTGACATCTTTGTATCATTGGGCTTTTGTTGGTTCTGGATTGGTGGTTTTAATGTTTGTTTTAATTTAATTCTTCTACTGATATTGAAATGATTTTTTGGTTCATTTTTTTGTTTTGTTTTTCCTTGTCATTCTAATTTGTTCTAGTTGTTATATGTTGGTTCTTGTTTTGGTAATATAAAATTTTATTATGTTGTGTAGCTCCCTGGGTAGTTCAACTTTCAGTACATTTTCCATTGACAGTGATGTCGAGTTTTAGGTTCTCAAGTATTCCATTTGTGGTTTTCTGTGAAGTTCGTATTTTTTGCATGTTAACACATAATGTGCTATGGTGTTTTTCTCCAGAAATGTTGCACAGTAGGGTTCCTCCACTGTCGTAAAATACAATCTGTATGTACAACACGCTCACATATACCTCGCCAAATTTCCCCCAATATCTGAGGTTACACCGATCGAAATATATAAATATGTAATATAGTTGTTTATAAGTGTAAAAATAACCCAGGAATAAAATAGCGAAGTTATGGAGAACATTATCTCCTACGCCGCAAGTCAGTGCTAAGATTTTATGCTTCGACCTTGAGACACTAACGTAACATATTTTGACACGAAACCAAAGCCTAGTTGTTCCGAGAAGATAGTAAGACAAGCGGGGAAAGAATAAAAGGAAGCATAAGAGTGAGAGAGCAATGCTACACTTCGACACGCGTTTGGTTCTGCTTGGTCGTCGCGAGCCGAGCAGACGATAGTGCATGCCGATATCGTAGCTTGTTTCAAAAATACGATAGAAAAACCCCTTTTTCTGTAACGCAGATGCGAATGTATATTACCACACTGATTGGACGCAAGACAACCAAATCACATACACAAACGTATTTCTAGCGAAAAAGTAGTGCAATTGTAACGTACAGACAGCACTTTGTAGCTTTTGTGACGTATTACTACAAGCGTTGTCTCGTAATGAATGAGAACGACAGTTTAAAGAAAAGAAAAAAATTACGATTAACGTGGAATATTTTGAAAAAAAATACAGTATGGAACGGGGAAGGGAAGGAGCATAGTTGGTGGTACTACGAGTTAGTGTTTACAAATTTGAATTGGCAAGATAGAAAAATATGTTAGTTGAGGAAATGAATAAAAACTATAATATTGAATATAATGAATACAAGAATAAAAATTTAATCCCTGTGTGACAGATAACAACAGGATAAATAATTATTTGTCAGAATTTTAAACTGTTAGGAACTAACTGAGATATTGATGAAGACAGATAGACGAACAGACTTGAATCTTTCTCAGTTTGCCCTGTAGTGGGGATAGGGGGGAAGTTAGTCCTAGATTTGAAAATTTAGTTCGAGTTTGAATAAAAGGACGCTAGAAGCCAAACGGTCCCTGATTGGCTGTAGTCGAATATACTAAGGGAGGAATAAAACTAATTGATAGTAGTGTTCGGGGCCACTTGTGATAGAGATTTTCGACACTAAAGTTGTTTAAAAGTAAGATAATAGTACTGTCTTGACTTAGCTGAACTGCACCAGCAAGAGATCTGGAATTGACCATATTAATCTCAATTCAAACTATTAGTGTTTAATATTTCTCAAATGCGGGTTGCATCTACCGACTCTAAGTGAGCCCAGGTCACCCTATATCTGTCTACATTTCTGCATATAAAGAAGTGATGCAGTAGAGATTGTGTGCTTCAGTATTACACTGTAAAAGCAGAATACTTACTTGGCAGTGGAGGTTGGTGATCTGAACAACAGTCATCCAGCATACCAGACATCACTCAGATAAGAACATTGTCTCCGGGCATTTGATACACCAGACTCAACTACTCTCAGTTCCCAAAATTATATATTATATAATTCAGATTATGATGAGAACAGTCGGACTTATAAACATTACCCCTTCATAGGATCAAGAGTAAAGTGTCACTTTTCCAGAGAGACATATCTAAATACAGTTGTGAATATATTACCAAATTCAGTTATAATTTGGAGTACTCTTATGTATATACCTTGCTTTATCATTGTGAGTTTTCAATATTCCTGTATACACAAAATTGTGGTACAGGAACAATAAATTGTACAAAAAAATTTCACATTTAAACTTAACTCTGGGTGTTATTAATTACTTTCATAGATTTCTTAGCTGTATTTTGTTGTCATTGTGTTACAACACATTTCATTACCCTAGACATAAGACGTAGCTATCAGACATACTAGTCCAGAAAAAGTCTGAGTGAGATCGTAGGGTGGTAGCAGAAAGGTTCTCCGAGAACAACCTTCATCAATAGTTATACTCAGGGGCCTTCACAGCTTGACCTCACTCAGTTACACTAGAAATATAACATCAACAATTCATAACATCAAAATCCACCACAAAGATTGGGGTCCTGTCCGGGATTTTAAAACTTCTTATAGCACCATCTATATTGGGTCGCTCAATCTGGGATTTTAAATAAGTAGGAAATTAAAGATTAATTTGAGAGTGGTTTGATGTATCAGTGACCATTGTCTCGTGTTTAATTATAAAGTTGGTTAACTATTTTAAATTAGTTGGAAAATATTAGATTATTATATTGGTAAATATTAGATGGCAGACTTGGCCAAGTTCAGATCTGCTGCTGTGCAGGCTGCAAAGGACACGGGGATGGACGGTCAAGGTCTAATTTCTTATGTGACAGCTGAAGTGGATAAATTTATTGAAAGAGACGATGTTAGAGAAGCTAAGAAATTAGAGGCTGATAGATTAGCTGAGGAGAAAAGAATTTTATTAGAGGATGCTAGGGAACTTAAGAAGTTAGAGGCTGAGAGAGAGGCTGAGATCAAGAGGCTGCAGTTGGAGAAGAAACTTGAGGCTGGGGCAAAGAAGCTTGAGGCTGAAAAGGAGGAAAACAGATTACAGCTTGAGGCTGAAAAGGAGGAAAAAAGATTACAGCTTGAGGCTGAGAAAGAAGATAAAAGACTCCAGAGGGAACATGAGCTATGACTAAGGGAGTTAGAGTTGCAAGGCCATGCTCCTGAAAATGGAAATAGCCCATCCACCTCCGACTCTGCTGCAAGCCAGGGTGTCTCAAACTCAGCCATGGGGTTTCATTTAGACCCATTTGTAGAGAAAGATGATGATATTGAATCATTTTAAGCCGTTTTGAAAGACTAGCTACTATGAATGGGTTAGAGAAAGAAAGATGGAGTATGAAGGTATCCCAGGGACTTAGGGGAACCACATATGAGGTATTTGCCAAACTGAGCAAAGACGATCAAGATGACTATGACATTCTTAAGCAAGCTCTTCTAGTTAGGTATGAGAAGAATAGTGAATTTTATAGAAAAAAATTTAGAAATGCAAAACTGCTGACTGGAGAGACTTATCACCAGTTCTCTGCACGCCTGGAGACATACCTGGAGAAATGGACTGCTCTGGGGTAAACCCAAGACTTAAGGGAAATGATTATGACTGAGCAGTTAAGAGAGTTCGTGGCTCCAGACCTGAGAAAATTTCTCATGGAACAGGGTGCTGAGAGACTGGGGGAGATCTTAAATGTGGCTGAGAGATATCAGGCAGCCCAGTCTGAGATGGTAGGCTTAAAGAAGAAGCCTGTAGACCATAATAAAGCCCCCCAAAACCCAAACCAATTTGATAATAGGGATCATAACCCAAGAAGTAACCAAAACTATGATAGGCCAAGGTATGACCAACGCGATAGAAACCCACATTTCAGTGAAAGGAGACCCTACAAACCAGAAGGGAAATATTGTAAAATTTGCAGGATGAACAATCATAATACTATTGACTGTGGTAGGAAAGTTCCTCCATATCATGCGGCATGCATGATAACAGTGGACAAGGGGAGGAAGAAACTGACAGAGAATCATATTAATCTTCAACATCCCCCATCTGTGAAGAAGTGATATGTAATGGTGCCAAGGTCAGGTGCCTTTACGATTCTGGTTTGGAATATGACTCGGTTGTGAGTGCAACCCTGGTGCACCCTGAACAGTATACCACAGAGAAAGTGGAGATACAAGGGGCCGTAAGGGGAATAGCCACCATAACACTTCCAGTAGCCGAGATCAATGTAAAGACAAGGTACGTGGAAGGAGTGATTAGAGCAGCCGTGTGTGACGACCCTAACTACCCGCTGGTGTTAGGAAGTAAGTATGTTTTTCTAGGAAGCTCTGTAAAACCTGTGGTAATGGCCCCGCTCCAGGTCAGGTCGACCCCTAGAAAGGAGGAAACACCAGCACTAAACATTCATCCAAAGCAGATGAGAAAGGCCCAGGAAAAGAACAAATCCTTAAAACCTTGCTTTGGCAAATTGCCAAACAGCCATGCATACCCTAAGAAAGGACAATTCTATGTGAAGGAGGGACTGCTCTACAAGAAAGCTAGAGCAGGATCCAAAAGGTAGGGACAGCTAGTGTTGCCCAGGAGTTATAGGGAACAAGTGATGGCACAAGCACATGTTGTACCAGACGGTGGACACCAGAAGATGGGTACCACACGCCAAAGGACATCTGTTACATATTTCTGGCCAGGAGTAGCTGAAGACATTGAAAAATTTGTTGAGGCCTGCGACCAGTATAGCAAGGAAAATTCCACAGGGTGGAAAACTAATAATCAGATGCCCGCCAAGCATTCTGAAACACCTGGGCTTAAAATTAAAAAAGGAAAGCCTACACGTTGGGAAAATCCACAGGACCTACCCAAGTACTATGGTGAAAGTAGGCCTGAAACTAACAGAAAAATTAAACAAGATACGGTAGACACAGTGAATAGGAAAACCCCTTTTCATAACCAGTCTTCCCCTAAAACATTTACATTAGCATCTCTGCGTATGGCACCCAGAGAAAATATAAACCGAGACCAGTCATCTCAGGCTCAGTTTGAAGCCGCATTCCGGGAACTGGCACAAATTAGCATTGAAGATAATCCGCCAAATTTGAACCCGAAACAAAAGGATAACATGAAAAAAGTGGGGAGTGGATGATTGAGGAATTGGGAAAATCTTCAAATCACTTCACAATATGGCGATTAATTTAGCATTATAAGGGCACTAGTGACATTGGTAGTCACCCGACCCCACCCAGTCCAAGGGGAAGTACTGTACAGACCCTGGATGGAGATCACCCACATATTATAACAATGCTAAAACAGGGCGAATTGATTTCTGGTGCAGAAAAATTCATTTCCCCACATATTATCTTATATCACCAAATTGTCGTTAGGCGGAGAATATAGTTGGTGAATATGGCCTCCATTTGAGTGGCGCATTATAGGATCTTATATGAAAAATAGTAAAGGGTGTTTCCACATTCAGTCAAGCCGGCGCGCAGACCAATTGTTGGCTGTGATCATTTCGGAGGAACATAATGAATCTCGATGTTGCCCTTTTGAATTGAGCATATTTCGAGAGTTTTATACCGGCTGATAACGAAATTACGGAACCCTTACATTACTCTGCCATCACCATATAGATTATCCCCTCATACTATTACAAACTTGAGGGACATCAAATAATCTCTGGATATGCCATAGGACAGACTCAGTGAAGAGGAATGGTGAAACTTGATTTATATTAGCGTAGGACAGACAGTAATATCTGCAGCTGAAATAGATTCTTGGATTGCAGAGGTCTGAGGCAGCTTTCTTGAGTTGTGCTTACTTTGTATGACCCAACTGCAATAAATCCATGATCACTTTAAGGCAGAGTAAAGCAGAGCTGATCGTGGTTGTCATACAAATATTGAAAGTTGCATTACCATTGCAAGCTTTTCTAACGGGGGAGATTATGTCGTAAAATACAATCTGTATGTACAACACGCTCACATATACCTCGCCAAATTTCCACCAATATCTGAGGTTACACCGATCGAAATATATAAATATGTATATATAATATAGTTGTTTATAAGTGTAAAAATAACCTAGGAATAAAATAACGAAGTTATGGAGAACGTTGTCTCCTACGCTGCAAGTCAGTGCTAAGATTTTATGCTTCGACCATGAGACACTAACGTAACATATTTTGACACGAAACCAAAGCCTAGTTGTTCCGAGAAGATAGTAAGACAAGCGGGGAAAGAATAAAAGGAAGCATAAGAGTGAGAGAGCAATGCTACACTTCGACACGCGTTTGGTTCTGCTTGGTCGTCGCGAGCCAAGAAGACGATAGTGCATGCCGATATCGTAGCTTGTTTCAAAAATATGATAGAAAAACCCCTTTTTCTGTAACGCAGATCGAATGTATATTACCACACTGATTGGATGCGAGACAACCAAAACACATACACACACGTATTTCTAGCGAAAAAGTAGTGCAATTGTAACGTACAGACAGCACTTTGTCGCTTTTGTGACGTATTACTACAAGCGTTGTCTCGTAATGAATGAGAACGACAGTTTAAAGAAAAGAAAAAAATTACGATTAACGTGGAATATTTTGAAAAAAATACAGTATGGAACGGGGAAGGGAAGGAGCATAGTTGGTGGTACTACGAGTTAGTGTTTACAAATTTGAATTGGCAAGATAGAAAAATATTTTAGTTGAGGAAATGAAGAATAAAAACGATAATATTGAATATAATGAATACAAGAATAAAAATTTAATCCCTGTGTGACATATAACAACAGGATAAATAATTATTTGTCAGAATTTTAAACTGTTAGGAACTAACTGAGATATTGATGAAGACAGATAGACGAACAGACTTGAATCTTTCTCAGTTTGCCCTGTAGTGGGGATAGGCGGGAAGTTAGTCCTAGATTTGAAAATTTAGTTCGAGTTTGAATAAAAGGACGCTAGAAGCCAAACGGTCCCTGATTGGCTGTAGTCGAATATACTAAGGGAGGAATAAAACTAATTGATAGTAGTGTTCGGGGCCACTTGTGATAGAGATTTTCGACACTAAAGTTGTTTAAAAGTAAGATAATAGTACTGTCTTGACTTAGCTGAACTGCACCAGCAAGAGATCTGGAATTGACCATATTAATCTCAATTCAAACTATTAGTGTTTAATATTTCTCAAATGTGGGTTTCATCTACCGACTTTAAGTGAGCCCAGGTCACCCTATATCTGTCTACATTTCTGCATATAAAGAAGTGATGCAGTAGAGATTGTGTGCTTCGGTATTACATTGTAAAAGCAGAATACTTACTTGGCAGTGGAGGCTGGTGATCTGAACAACAGTCATCCAGCATACCAGACATCACTCAGATAAGAACATTGTCTCCGGGCATTTGATACACCAGACTCAACTACTCTCGGTTCCCAAAATTATGTATTATATAATTCAGATTATGATGAGAACAGTCGGTCTTATAAACATTACCCCTTCATAGGATCAAGAGTAAAGTGTCACTTTTCCAGAGAGACATATCTAAATACAGTTGTGAATATATTAACAAATTCAGTTATAATTTGAAGTACTCTTATGTATATACCTTGCTTTATCATTTTGAGTTTTCAATATTCCTGTATACACAAAATTGTGGTACAGGAACAATAAATTGTACAAAAAAATTTCACATTTAAACTTAACTCTGGGTGTTATTAATTACTTTCATAGATTTCTTACCTGTATTTTGTTGTCATTGTGTTACAACACATTTCATTACCCTAGACATAAGACGTAGCTATCAGACATACTAGTCCAGAATAAGTCTGAGTGAGATCGTAGGGTGGTAGCAGAAAGGTTCTCCGAGAACAACCTTCATCAATAGTTATACTCAGGGGCCTTCACAGCTTGACCTCACTCAGTTACACTAGAAATATAACATCAACAATTCATAACATCAAAATCCACCACGAAATAGCCTGTTCCTAGTTGAAGTCTAATCAGTTTTCTGTTGCATGGTATGTTTTGTTTTCTAGTTATGTGACATCTCCGGGTTGGATCTTTTAGCAGTTTATCCAGTCTGCCTTTCTGGCTCCCTTTATAGTTTTCTTTCCATTCCTATGTTATAATATGTCTAATTATACTTTTGATCTCTGTTGTGCCTAACCCTGAGTTTATGAGGTTTGGGCTGCTTCTTCCTGTTTTTGCTTCCTTGTCGGCCACCTCGTTTCCTTCTTTCCCACGTGAGAGGGTATCCATGCTAATAATACTGAGCAGCCCCTATTATTTAGGTGTGTACTAAGTTGCAACACTTCTTCTGCTATGTCTGATCGGCTACATTCATGTGGGTTTCTTATTGCTTGAAGAGCTGACAGTGAGTGAGTTAGGATTGTAAAAAATCATTAAAATCATAGCCAGAGAATATATAGAACAGATAACTAAGAGTAGCTTGAAATCATATACTGATGGATCTAAGATAGAAAATGAAGAACTTGGAATAGGAATACACATATCAGCCTGGAAGCTGAAGAAAAGTTTTAGTTTAACTGAAAACGCATCAATATTCACGGCAGAAATGATGGCAATAGCAAAAGCACTTGAAATAATTACTTGACAAGTCCCCAGAATCTAAGGAGTCGGTTTCCATTGTCATTTAGTGTAACTTCTTCATATCTTCCAATAACTGCACAAAATCTAGCATGGTCATTTCCAGCTCTGGCGTTGAAATCTCCGAGAAGGATAATTTCATCCAGGTAGTCGTCCACTGTCTTTTGAAGGAGTTTTTAACTCCTATTTTGAAATATTCTAAGTGGTACTCCTAGTTCTTTTCGCCTGTCCTGTAATGGAATCTTAAATCTATTCTTTATCCTGATTGTCTGAGATTTCTCCTTGGCGAAGATAGAAATGCAGTGCTAAAATCTTACAATGCCCTATGTAAGAAGTGGACCTTTTTGCTCCCCATGCGGTTCTGTTGGGGAGAACCTAATTAGAATTAAGCATAAATGTCACCCTGTGAGACTCCGTTGGGTGAGATCCAATTAAGTTTAGCTTCATTTCTAATCTTAACCCACCCACGGTAAGGAGTCTTATTTTTAGTAGGGGTTACCCCCATTCTCATCTGAGCATACTCCATGGCTATATAATGTCTTGCCACTTCCGTGTTACTTGTCAGGTTTACCAGATTCACTACATTACCGATCGTTTTTAATTATTACGTTGGGTAAATCTCTACCAAGGTGTTACTTTCTTCTCATCTTCTTTATTACAACAAAGTCATCGGAAGTGTTATATCATTTCCTCGTGGTCCAATCATTTCCAGCTTGTCATGTCTGGACAGGGCACAAGTCATGCTTTCAAAATTAACATATTATCTATAAATGTCATCTGTTGTCCAGGCTGAAAAACCCGAGACAAAATTGTTTTGTTGCAATTTTCTGCAAGTCATGTTTATGAATCAGACACTCGTTATCTTTATTCTCCAACACAAATTTAGGTTTGTTGCCAATTGCTGCCCGGTGAAACACTAGTCCGTCTGGCTTAAACAATGCAGATGTCGCTAAATTTAGACTTAATCCGTCTAGTGTTGGCGATTAACCAAACAAGTCAACGTGGTTACAAAAACAGATCAAACGGCCAGGTCAACCGAGTTGGGTGACGAGGTCAAGATAATATCGCTAGATGAAGCGAAAAAATACGATAAGGAACTGGTGAGAAGGAATAGAAAGAATGATAGAGTAACACTGACGGAGAGGAGTGGATAAAGGAAAATTAAACAGAAGAAATATGACGCATTTCGTCAAAGTTGTCCAGTAGCATTTCTCTTTGTCATCCTCTGCACCTTAAGTACATCAGTTTTGCCTGTTGTAATATAGCATATAATTTTCATCATCATCATTTTACTTTGCACTCCGTAAGGAGAATAAAGCCACAATTGCAGCTGGTCCCCTTGCAAGAAGCCTGTAACAAGCAGTTGCAAGAAGCCTGTAACAAGCAGTTGCATGCTCTTGCAGCAGTGATTTATGTTGCAATTTCTTTTACACTATGAAGTTGCAAGCTCTATCCACAACCTCATATTAAATCAATACCATTTAGCTCTCCAGGGAGTATAGGCCTTTAACAAACTAACACATGCCTAGTCCTCCTCTCACGTGCCATCCGCTCAAGTTCTTTCCATGTTTTCTTCATCATTTTCACTTCTGTATCTAGTTCTCTTCTCCGTGTGTTTTTTTCTCTACCGCTGCCTCTCTTTCCCTGGGGATTACAGAACAAGGATTACCTTGTAATGCTTCAACCTCATAATAGTTGCCTGAGGGTGTAGAGGGCCAACTCTTTCTTTGACTGCAAGACTACCTTACACGTGGCAGCATCTAATTTTACTCTTCTCAAAACGTGCCCAATGAAAGTATATTGCCTCTTCCTGCTCTATGCACTGATTTTCCCCTCATAATGTTCGTCTCTTTTAAGACATCATATTTAGTATTTTCAGTCCGTCACTTGATTCTTATGTACGACCACACTTCCATGGCCTATAGTTTACTTACTCATAGTTCACTATTCAATGTTACACTTGTTAACAATAAGTCTATCAGAAAAGATATAATTGACTTTGATAGACAGAAAAAAAAGAGAATTGGAGATAGACATACAAATGTTTTTCTCAGAGAGAATAAAAGGCACACTATACTAAATTATAATTTCCCTCTGCGCTCCTTATACAGCATAGAGCAACTACTGCATCTGGTCCCCATCACAGGAAGCCTGCCCCAAGCATTCACATGTTCTTGTCACATGTTCTTGTAGTAGTGGTTTATGTGGTAATGTTTTTTGTGATGAGGTTGCCAGTCCCTTGCACAACCTCATATTAATGGCACTATTTTAAATGCACCACCATAATTCAAAAGATGAACGAACAATAATATATAATATATTTATTATTTCAAAACAGGAAATGAAAACACAAAATAAAATTACACCCTTTATATATAAATTATCAAACATCAACAATACTATTTGCAACATAATAAAAACAATATCTTAAGTACAATCCTTCACCGGGTAATTTAATTCATTTGTGAAGATTATATAACCACACTGTAAATCAGCTTAATCTTTAACAGCAACACGCTCACATGACTTGATTAATCAAACTGGATAGCTCATCATGCCTTGAGGAATTGAGGCAAGTAATATATAAATTAAAAACGAAAATGGTATGGAATGAGTTTTAGAAATTAACAGTACACAAATAAAAGGGACATCTCGTGGTTCACGCTTTGTCAGCCACAGTTACAAACAGGCGACAAAGACTAATATAGACATTAGACAGGTCAAGAAAAAAATTGACAATGGACACTGCAAACACATAGAAAAAAAATTATGACTGAATATAAATATGATATGATGATTGATACTGTACAGGTAACTTTTTAAGAAACATTTTCTGTTAAACAACACAGGTAACACTTGGAAACAGTACAAGAAATAAACAGTTAAAAATATGGACCAAGGGAGAAAAAAAATGTGAATTCAAACAACTCAACAAACAATGACAATAGAAAAAGAAATAACAAAGCAAAATAATATCCTGATGAAGAAATGCACTGAGGAGTCTGACTGCAAATCTCATTGAGAAAGGAAGTGATGTATGTAAAATAGTAACGTAGCAGCACAAAAATATGTAAATAGGGTACGAAACACAACACAAGCAACAACAAAAGTCATGAAGAAGTGCGGAAAAGAAGGTGCTGAAATAGTGTAAAACCACTAAAAAGTAGAATTCAAGCAAAATGATGTTGGACAATCAAGCCATCAGGAGAAAGACAACCTGCTGAGGCAAAAACTTTACTTTAAAACAGATACAGAAAAGACAAAGATCATAAGGGAAACCATGGTATGTCATAGCCACACAGTAATTGCAGAAACACCCCTAATGACGGGGACTCACACAGACATGCTGGCAGAAATTTAGAGGTGTGAAGAATGAACCATATCAAAATATGATACACAAAGTCAGATGGGTTTTCAATGGATTGTGCATTGTGGGAATCACTGTGATATCACATTAAACATAAAAATATGAATTTTCAAATAAAATGTTAAATCAATCCTATTATATTGACTCTGAAATATTGAGAGCTACAAAAATAGCAGTCAAGAATTTACAGGCTTTTATAAAGAACAAAGAAAGTATCTGGAAAACCTGAAGAGATATCCCAGGACAGGGAGGTTGAAAATGAAGAGGAAAACGTGGAAAGAACTTGAGATGATGGCACTTGACAGGAGGACTTGGCAGGTGTTTGTTGAAGACCTATGCTCCTTTGGCAGTGGAGGGTTATGAGGGAGGTTGAGTATTCAGTGATTGAAGAAGTATGCTCCATAGGGAGCTGAAATGATGAATGTCTCTGATGAGACAAAGAAAGAATAGGACTATTACTACTCCCTCAGGCATGTCATACAAGGCAGCTAATATGAGGTTATGCATCGGGCTGGCAACTTCACCATGTAAAATTAATTACTACAGAAACCACCGCTGCAAAAGAATGAGAATGCTTGGTGCAGGCTTCCTGCAAGGAGACCAAATGCACGGGTTGGCACCATGCTCCATAAGGAATGAAAAGGAACATGAATGAATAGAGCTGAAATGCAAAGAAGACACAAAAAGCATCAACACTCAAGGCTTACCACTGTGGATCTACTTCACATGATTTGGTCAGAATATAACAAATATTTTCTTTCTTATAATAACCACTAAGATAAAAAAAATTATAAGGAATTTTTTATTAGGAATGTGTTTCTAGGGTTTCAGTGTTTTACTGAGCAACATATACATAAAGCTCAGTTGAGTAAGGCATGGTTATGTACTTTAAATCAAGGCCAGGCCAGTTTTTCAAGACCTGACGAAGCTGGTCAATATATTCATTGCGTTCTTCTTCTGGAAGGGCATTGTATGCAGAGATTGTGGTCAGATTTGCTAGGATTGCCTCCACATCCCCTTGGAAGTTCACGCCCGGAAGAGACTTGTTCCACAGCAATTTGAAGTCTTCTGACACATCGATATCTTTACGCCATTCCATGGTATTCACCAGATACTTCATAGATCCTTCTACTTTTTTTACAACCTCCTTACGCTGTTCATAGAATGCAGTCAACCACCCATAATCAAATTGTTTCATGTTCCAAATCAGAATAAGCTTTCCTCCAGGTACCAGAACTCTGTGGATACTTTCCAGGTTCTCCTTCTCAGAAAACCAATGGAAACACTGAGCACATACAATATTACCTACAGATTTGTCTTCAAGAGGAATACTGTCTGCAGTAGCAATGGCAACATCCACATTCAGACCTTTAGCCCGCAAAACACCAAGGAAGTTCTCAGACGGCTCAGACACCAAGTATTTCAAATGTTCTGGCAGCTTTTTCCTGAGTGGCTCTGTCAACTTTCCTGTCCCAGCTCCTAGTTCTAAGACGTCGTACTTTAGACCAGCTACTGGACTTGTCCCCGATGCTGACAGTATCTCAGATACAATTAAATCAACAGCTTCATCTGTGTAACTTGGACGATTTGCGTCATAATTGTCCCCACCAGTCTTGAATCCCAGCTCAGCCTGCTTCTTTATGTTCCCTATGGATGGTTCCTGAGAACAAAAGAGAGCAGCATTTGGGAGATTGCTTGATGGAGCCCCCACTGACAACAATCCCTGACTTTTAAAGAGAAAAGGCCCAGCTGAATGTCTGCCCCATATTTTCTGCCTCAAGTTGAGGTGTTTACTTGATGACAAACATCGAATTAGCCTAGTGCCAATTGTTGCCATGTTAGTGTTTCTGAAACGAGTGTTAACACATCATTATGTCCAATAAAGCTATTTATCTCTGGTGGAAGACAGTTCACAGAGAGGACAATACAAGAAGCAGGGTAACACTTCTAATGGGGGAAAAAAGTTAACCAAATTTGTAAAAACTCGCATAGAACACCAAGTTTTCTAGGAAAGGTACAGCACACAGAAAGACATTTTAAAAGTATGCATATAGAAACACTTCTAAATTTACACACACATATGATTTGTAAATAACTGGATGCCACCTAGAACAGACTATGTAAAGATGAGTGACTGGCTACTTCAAGCCTTTGTAAACCTGATTTAATGATACATGATTTCCTTCCAAAAACAAAATATGTGATTCCCTGCACTTTTGTCTAATTCAAAGTTAATTTCCTTATCCATATGTTTTTGAGCTTGTTCATGCTGTTAAAGTCTATGTTTTATCCAGTAATTTATGACTGGATGAAAGAAACAAATAATCACAATGCAGTAGGTAAGGTTAAAGTGTCAAGACAGGCCTATTGGTTGCTATAAAACACAGAGCAAATTTCTCAAAAAAAAACAAAAAAACAACCAAGAAGTTAAAGACTTTCATAAATGAGTGATTAATATGGACAGGGGAACTAAGAATAATAAATAAAAAAGGATAAAGAAATATTGAAATAAAAAATGCCCAATGTAGGAGAGACGGGCTCAGAAAACTGACTACAGACATATGCTCCATAGAGAGATGAATGGCAAAAGAAGGGTAAAGATGTACATTGCTTAGTAAAAATGCACCAATAGCTACATGCACAAGTTCAAAAACATGCATGTTATGACCCAATAAGCAAAGCATTCCCGGAAGCTAAGTTTTCATACTTAATATAAGAAAGACTATGTATAGATGAGTGATTGGCTACTTTGGACCTTCGTAACATAATTTAATAATATATGAATTTTGCTTTCAAGATCAACGTGTGTCATCCCCCAACCTTTTTTTTTAAATTTACAGTTAATTTTCTTCTCCATATATTTTTGGGCTTGTTCACACTGTTTACGTTCTATGTTTTAAATGGTGTACCAGGTGCTATAAGGCAAAAAAAAAAAAAAAAAAAAGATGCAGTGCTAAGTTGTTAGTACAATACAAGTGCAGTATTACCTGCACATGTGAGTTCAATAACATACATGTTATGACCTACTATGCAAAGCCTTCAGGAAGCCCAGTCTTCATACTTAATATAAGACAGACTGAGATGTAAATATGGACCTACTTTCTCTAGTGATTCAAAATAAAATGTTATGAAAAAATAACAAAAATTAGAAAACAAGTGAAAATATATACACATAACTATCCAGGTTTAGAGGAGGTTGTCTATCAGTGAGGACAATGATGCTGTTTGGAGAAAGCCCAAAGGAATCTGGACTGTTGACTAACCTCTTTTACCCAAGAGAAACTCCACACTGACACAAAAGAAACTTTAATGGATGGCACAGGACATGAGATGTTGGTGTGAGTTGGCTGTAGGAGTATACCATACAAGGAGCTAAGGGTTAATGAATGAACAAATGGCTGAATAAATAAATTGCAGGTAGAAATCATCACAGGCATAGGGATTAACAACTTCCTTGATGAAATCAATAAAAAGATGGAAAGAGTATCTCAGAGATCAACTGCAATGGATGAGACCAAGAACAGAGGATGACCCAAGAGAAGTGGAATCAATGGGTTAACAGCTATCATAAGAAACACAGCACAACAGTACACCAACACCTACTCCACCTACAGTGCTCTACAGAATAAAAGAATAGCACGAGAAACGGTTTCAAAGGTTGCTAACACTGACATCTCAAGCGCATATAAAAAAAGTTGCAAAAAAAAAAACCGTGACTATATATCTAATGGAGTTACTTATCAAAACATCTAAACAATTTCTTAGCGTAAAGGACAGATAAATAATTCATACACAAGTCTATAATGGATTACATTTCCCCCTGTGATGACCACCACATTTACATTTCACACATGTACATACAGAACAATGCAGTATAAATAGAACAAGTAAATTTCTGGATCTACCGTAGTTAAACTAAGTTATAAAATTTGGTTACAGTTACCTGACTAGCGCTGAATTTTAATTATAACAACACACTGCTGATGTGGTACTGCCTTAATATGGATATCTAACCCAACCTTACAATGGACATCTAACCTAGCCTTACAATGGATATCTAACCCAGCCTTACAATGAATATCCAGCCTTAGAATTATAGCAAACACCTTAAACTTTCAGCATCTGCAGCACACTTAGAAGACTGAGAAGTTAGAATAGGTAAATAGAGTGTAATTTGACTAATTACATGTTCTTTAAACATACATGCCACACCTCAGAGATGAAAAACCTGTACAAAAAATTAAAAAAACCTGTACAAAGACCCGCAAAACCTGTACAAAGACCCGCAAAACCTGTACAAAGACTGAAAAACGTAACAAAAGAGTTTATTCATGTAAAAGTATATTCAATTAGATGGTTCTGCACCATCATAGTGACATGCGGCCTTTGCCTTTTTAAGCATGTCTTCACTTGCTTTAAAACCTAAACAACAAGAGTTAGAATTTATTTTGCATTGTAGAAATGCTGTGACTGTATCATCATTTAGTCTATTTCTGCAGTCCGTGTGAATCTTTTTCATCATAGAGAAAGACCTCTCACAGTCAGCATTGCTGTGAGGCAATGTCAATAAGCGTTTCACTATGACTGCCAGACTGGGAAATCGTGTACGACCAGTGCTAGTTTTCAGGTTGATTATGTCAAGCCAGTACCTAGAAAAGCTTCTTTTTTGTCCAGCGTCAAATCTTGAAATACATTCATCAGGCAGCAAACAATAATCTTCAAATTCATCCTTTAACACCTCTTGGTTTAAATGTGGTGCAAAAGTGTTGGCCAGCTTACAGATTGCTGTATATTGAACTGTGTCTTTAAAGGCTGGATCAAGAATTTTGATATCCTTAAGGACTTCATTCTCAAATGGAAATTTATCCAATATCTTTTTCACAACAGCAACATAAAAGTTCCTCACATCTCTGAAAAATGAATTTCTCACTTGAGAACTTATATCTAACTCTTCCAGTAATGTCCTGTTGGACAGACCAACAGCAAGTGTATGGTCATCATGCTGTAGATCACGTTCAGCATACTTTAACAATCTTATATCTTTCACCTCTTTTACATATTATTTCATCTCTACAAATTTGACAATAAATTTTCGTAGCAGACGATCCATTTCATCCATCATACCACCTATTTGGGACTCATCTGTCTGAAACAATTTGTTAAATTCAGTCAACAGAGGTAGCACAAATTGGAGAAAACGTAGAGTCATCTGGGTCAGTGGTGATTTTAGTAACTGATGAATGTTTTTGACACGGCATGGTTTTTCCATATCGTCGTGGCTCTCGAAGTATGAAGATAGAGCAGAATATTGATTTAAAATTCTGTCCACTACTTTCTGCAAAGAAAGCCAGCGAGTCTGGCAGTGCTTTAGTATGTCTAGTGCATCCACTCCTGTAAACAGTTGAAACTCTCTGTATGATTTTTTCCGTTTTGAGCTATGCTCAAAATGATAGAAGATATCTATCAAAAGGTCATCAACAGGAATAGTCAGCTGCTTTATACCCTCCTTGGCACAAAGATTTGCAAGGTGGCAAATACACCCTATACTAACACATCAGGGTTCTTGCTCTTGATTCGCGTTAGTACAGAGTTTGATTTGCCAACCATTACATTGCAGTTGTCACTTGCAAAACCTATACAGTTAATCCATGGGATTTGTAAGTCGCTGAACACAGCATCAATATCACTGAAAATAGCTTCACTGGTTCCACCAGTACCGACCGGCATGCCCAGCAACCTGGTTCTAGGTCCTATGCCATCTTCAAATACCCTCACCATTATAGCTAAACGCTTGTCAGTTTTTCTATCATTTGACTCATCGATCATCAAGGAGAAAGGTGTCTTCCTGCATAATTTGATGACTGGCTCCGTTGCAGATGGAGCCAAGCAGTTTTTAATAATGGCTGTTGTTTTGGTTCGCTTGCATTTGAAACGTTTGGCAATAGCACTGTCCGGAAACATCTCAGCTGATAAGTCTGAAAAATGGTCAGCTATAGAAGCAGCTATGTTGTGTTGAGCAATAAAATTTGCAAATAAAAACTTCAGCCCTCGTTATTTTATCATCTTCTTGTTGAGGCTGAGTAAAGAAGGCCTTGATAGAACTTCCGTTCTTCAGCTGATAGTTCCTTTCATGCAGTTTTGTTTTGAAATGCTCCCTCACATCGTGTAAGCCAGATGCCATCACTTTAATATCTCTATTGCATATTCTACAGTATGCATGTGAAGAGCCTAATTTGGATGTCTCAATAATCCCAGGGAATGTAGTTGTCCAGTCAGATTGAAACTTCCCACGACGTTGATCTTCTTCTAACCTCCTTTTTTTAAAGTTAGGCTCAGCCATGCTGTTAGATGGATGCAATATTTCCTGCTAGACAGAAAAAAAAAAAAAAATATTAATGTGAAAAAGTAAATACAAATATTAATAATCAATTTGAAAAATATAATTATTTTGTAATTTTAATATTATATAATGAAATAGAATCTTGGAAAAAAATTAATACAATTTATGGTTGAAAAAAGAAACAGTTGCTGTGTTTTTCTATAGTGCCTTATAAAAGTACAGGCCTAAAGAGACCAGTAATAAGCATTATGGGTTAGGAATCTTAAATTTAAAATCTAATAAATTTTTTGCTAAAGCTGGTAATGAAAATATAAACTAGCGCTGGCGTAATATTAGCCTGTATATTTTCTACCGAACTTCAAAAATTGGAATAGCCGTTAAAGCCCAACTGGTAGTTTTAAATAGACCTTCCCATACAAATTTTAGTGTCAATCAAACATTGATAGTAGGCTAATTAATTATTTAATAATTATAAATCATTGAATGACCGTAATGATGACCACCAAAGGCAAAATAACATTGTTTTTTAAAGAAACGAAATTAAAACTAAGAAGAGAAGTAGGCTAACTCCAAATAAACTTTTCTCTGATCGAGTTAAGATGTAAAATTTTCCACGCTATTGTGGTTTTTTTTTTTTTCTTTTCAGTTTCATAATCTGGTAATATCGGAATGACGTTCACCGAATGCTCCGCGTGTATTTTCGTACCATTTAGATTTAGGGTTAACCCTAGCTGTAACCCTAATTATAACTCTAAATGGTACGAAAATACATGCGGAGCATTCGGGCGACCGTCATTACGTTATTAGGCTACCCATAATTTGTAGGCTATTGTATTATTTTTCAAATTTACATTTCTTACGCACTTTCTACAAGTTTTAGTGAAATCAAATAATATGTAGTGGTATCAGCCTTTTTTTTTTTACCAGCCGTAAATAATCAATTATGCTAAACCTTAGGGGAAAAGAAAGCATAGGCCTAAGTTATCTGACAGTTAAATCTAACTTCATCTAAACAATGTTATTGTAATATTTTTTTAAAAATGAATTACTTACCAATACTAAACTGGAAATTAATCCTAAACAATAGGCTCGACTCAAAAAAGATTTCAGTGCTGCGTAATCGTTCAAATAATCAGTAACCTCGCGCTAGCTTTAGCGAAAAATTGTGAATGAACACGCCACGCACATCCCGCGGCAATTGAAAAATAGGCAGCTTGATTTTCATTGGTTATTTTTTTTTTTATCCACTTGGCTTAAAATCTCGCCGAATCTCATGACGCAAATTGTGTAGTGGCACAAGATTTATATGTATATTTAATAATTAGGCGAAAAAACCCGTACAGACCCGTGTACGGCCCGTACACATCTGAAAACGCAAACACCCCGTACAGATTATGGGTAAACCTTTAAGTGTGGCATGTATGAATTTTAAATCACAAATATTTTGTAAATGTATGGTTTTTCTTTAAAACATTTGCCTTGAAAAACTGTGTCCTGAATGCATAACTTTAAGACTGTCTCACCTCCTTCTTTGCATGAGCAATACATAAGTTTGATTATGAGCTAAGATTGCTGCTGTTAGGTATACAACTAGATGGTAAAATGTTTATCCCTGTGCTTTGTTGATCATTATAGCAAAATTTAAAATCACAGGGGACTGACAATGTCTCAAGAGGATAGGAAACTCATATTGTTTGGATCTAAAATGATGAGTGGAATGAAAGCTCGTATCACATGGATCTAAACTGATGCATGGAATGAAATCTTCTGCACCTTAATTACTGCGAGTGATGTTTTTTATTTATTTATTTAAACAAAAATTCAGTTCTGTCTTTAGTTTTTACAGAATGGCAAAGTTGAAAAAATAAATTGAAAAGGTTTTATGTGACTCTTTTACTATGACACTAAATTATTAAAAGTCATAATTTCTTGAAAGGTTACTTGTGAAGATATCTGTGACATCCTAATAAAATAGATTATTGGCCTCTGTACAATGAGAGCTTTAACTCAAAGCATCATGTAATGCATGCAGTTTCTATATTTCTCCAAAAAGGTGGAGCAAATGTTTCAAACGCACTGACCAATGCACAATGAAAAGATTGAAAGGCATGCATCTCCTTTTAATAGGTGAGCAAGATAGATTTCACAGTGCAATGCATACTGTTTTTGTATTTTCCCCCAAAAAAGCTGGAGCAATTGTTTGTAACTTTCTTTCACACAGAACAACCTGGCAAGAAAACTCTTATTGGGATGCTCCCATTATGTCTGAAAGTGTCAATGAATCTCTGACTTTTTGTTTTGATCTTTTTTCAGAACTTCCAACAACTTATATCTTAAAATGGTGTAAATAAAGCACCCTCTCCTGATCATTAAAAATAAAATACTCTCATTTTTTCTAGAACTCAGGGTTTTCTCATGAGAATCATCCTAATGTGAATTACGATACATGTTTAGTCTTTATTCCCTTGTCTGAAGCCATGCTGAGATGGGGATTTACTTTGGGTCTTATTCTTCATTCTTTGACCATTTAACTTACTGTATTCACAAAATATATGAGTAACTTAGAGGTGTCTCAGTACTTTTCATTCACTTTTAAATGATTTTCTTTACTTCCCTGTACTGAGATTGTTATCAACATCTGTCAGCGTTCTTGGCATACAAATTGTCAGATGCTACTACAGCATGAGCATGTAGCTATCTTTTTCGCTTTCATGACATCCAAGCATTTATTTCCCCATGGAGTGAGGTTTGCTATCTTGTTTTTCATTATTTGGTTACTGGGCTGAATAGATATAAAACTCAGTTGTATATGGTACGGTAATGTTGTCTAGGTCAAGGCCAGGCCAGTTTTTTATGATCTGGCAAAGCTGGTCTAAGTATACATCACGTTCACCTGGTGGTAGGCAATTATAGGTTGAGGAGGTTGTCAAATGTGAAATAACTGTCTCTAGATTGCCATGACTGTTTATGCCAGGGAGAGACCTGTACCACTGCAGCTTGAAAAGTGGGGAATTTTCTATCTCCTTTCTCCATTCCATACTGTTGATAACATTTTTCAAAGATCCACCAATTTTCTTAATTATTTCCAACCTCTGATTGTAGAAAGATGACATCCACTCATGATTAAAATTTATCATGTTCCAAATCAAAATAAGCTTCCCTCCAGGAACTAGAACTCGATAAATACTTTCTAGGTCCTCTTTCTCACAAAACCAATGGAAACTTTGAGCACAGACAATGTTACTCACAGATTTGCTTTCAAGAGGAATATTATCTGCACTAGCAATGACAACATCAATATTCAGGCCTTTGTCTTTCAACACACCAAGAAAGTTCTCTGATGGATCTGTAGCCAAATATTTCAAATGTCCTGGCAGCTTCTTGCTGAGTTGCTCTGTCAACTTTCCAGTCCCAGCTCCTAGTTCTAAGACATCATATTTTAGACCAGTTACTGGTGCTGCCCTGAATGTTGACAATATCTCTGACACAATTAAATCAACAGACTCATTGGTGTAACTTGGGCGATAGCGGTCATATTTGTCCCCACCAGTCTTAAATCCAATTTCTGCCACCTTTGTCACATTCCCTATAGCTGGCTCCTGAGAATACAAAAAAAAAAACATTCACCTGCATGATTGATGAAGGCCTTCTGATGTAGATTTACCATGTGTTATATTTAGTTCAGTGTATTCACATTGATTTTTTTTTTTTTTCGTACGCCCGCTAATACTCGAGGCGAAATCTCAGGTTATTATTTATGTCTAACCTGACATTGATTTTACGTGAGTATCCCTTTATTTCTTGTACAGAGACAGGTGTCCCTCGCCATTCAGGCAAATACTCGCCGATTTCGGAGGTACCCATTGCAGCTGGGTCGGCTCAGGAGCCGCCAGTCCCTTGTCGACGACACTCCTTCAAATGTTCTCGCCAGGTCTCGAGTTAATCCAGTCCAAATCCCGGTCGACGAAAAATCCTCAAATGCCGTCGCCCGGGTTTGATCCTGTATCACCCGGTCGCCAGAGCGGTGTTGTAACCACTACGCTAGCGTATTGAATATTGAATATCTGTTTTCTGATGTAGATTTATTGAGTGTTATATTTAGTTCAGAGTATTCACATTAAATATGTTTTCTGATGTAGCAAAGTGGAAATATCTTCAAAAGAAATTTTTTAAAAACCACTTTGTCACATCAAAATTCTAAAAACACTGCATTGTGTATTTTTAAAACAGGAAAATCCACCCATATCTGGTTTACAGCTATCTTTCATCAATCAAACTATTGCAATATTGTCAAAAATAGTTTGGCTGTATTTCAGTTTACAGCTTATAATCATATTCAGAGTAGTCATATTCCTGCGGTGTCTATGCCACATCCTCTGAATTTCATGGAAGAATGAAGTGACAAATGTCGAAGTTTTGTCACATACTGGCCTTAAAGCATGTATACACTGCTTAGACTACACTGGTTTGGTCATATCCACAGCATGGAAGATGGTCGCATCTTCTACGGAAAACTGGCAGATGGTAAAAGAACAGTTGGGCCACCACAGCTGAGGTTCAAAGATGTGTGAAAGAGAGACATGAGGGCACTGGACGTAAATCCAGCAACCTGGGAGGATGAAGATGCCGATCGCAGCAAGAGGCGATGCTCTCTACGGTGTCACCTCAGATTGGGTGAAAAGCTCTCACGGCAAGCAGAAGAGAGGAGAAAACGTCAAAAGGAACACCAGGGAAAAAAAACAGCAGAGGGCTGTCCCCTCAGGAGCGCATTCCCACAGTCAGTTATGATTGAAGGGGCTATTATTATTATTATCCAATTCCTGCATTATTACAGCAGGAGGATTTGTGATGTGGGATGGATAGCATTCATGTCTTGCACTGGTCTGAAGTAATCATGAAAATTTAAAACAAGCGATGTTAAATATGTAATAGTTAAGAGTGCTTTTACTGCGATACTTTTCTTAACTGCTCTGACCTGACAGTAATGTGTAATTACTCTGCGTTTTTGTTCATGCGTTTTGCGTTGCACAATTTAAAAGCAACATCAAAAGGCTTTTACTAAGCAAAACAGGGATATAAAAATATCAAACATCTTGTTACGCCTGATGTTTAAAACAAAGAAAGATACAGCTTTAATCAAAAGTAAAGAGGAAAACAAAATGTAAAATGTACTGTAGTTTACATCACTAACTTACTTGCCGACAAGAGTTCAGGGCAAAAAAGTTAACAGAAGCCGCTCTGTTATCTTGTGACCTCAAGATAAGATGACAAGACATGACAATACATATTAATTTCTGAAGAGGGTCACGTGGATTAATAAAATGTCGTGTGACTTTAGAAAAAAAAAAACTGCTAGGTCATTTATTTGCCTAATGTTTTGTCATCCTTAAATCAGATGCTTGCAGTAACAGTGATACAGGTTACATGCAGTCACTGGCAGTAATATATTCCAGAACCTAAAATAACTGGCTGACTGACTGGATACAAACACATCATGCTTTCTAACACAGCACTGAATCTACTTTCTTTTCCACTAAAGACATGAGTTCACATAATATTAAGGGATCAAAAATGTTATTTAACTCTTTCTGTTCTAGGTGGCTTTTAATTATAACCCAGGCGTCTTAGGTCCCGCTTTTGGTATATAAGATGCACCCCGTTTCTGAGACAAATTGTTAGGGGAAAAAGCGCGTCTTATAGGCCGGCAATTACGGTAATTAAAGGAAGCAAAAGCTGGAGGTGGTGAGGGTGCTTTGGGAATGCGGAAAACAAAAATACAATGACATTTTTAACATTAGAAAAGAATGCTTAACAAGTTCTGAAAAAAGATAGTATCCAACTGCCTAAAATGACATAACCAACCTTACTATACGGTTCACACTATGTTAGCATAGTGGTTAAAATTATCTCTATATACCTCAATTTTCTTGTTCAAAAGTATACTTAATCTTATCTTAGGTTATAGGCCGATTTGATAGCACAGTCTGAGATTGGTCCCACTTCTTCACTGTTTTTACTTATTGGTCTCAACTTCTTTTTACCAAATGTTACTGTTCCTTGGTAGCCTTTTTCTTAAGTACGCTTTGACTTGCTCCTTATATAATAACTGGCCATGAGGCATAATGCCGTAAGCAAATAGTGGCAATATTTTTTCCTAACAATAGTTGTTACACCCCCCCCCTTTTTTTTAAAAACCGGTCGTTGCAGCTTTTCCTCTTAAAAGCTGACAGTAATACTGTATTGGCCCGAATACAGTAATACCGTATTGGCCCGAATATAGTATGGCCTCGCACACGATGCGACCCTAAAGTTTTGATGGTGTTCTTCATAAAAAAATGTCTCGAATATACTGTAGGGTAAAAACTTAACAAATTTGACAGTTTTCTTTTAATATAAAAGTTAAGTGATAAATTTTACCCTAATTATTAGTCATCCTCATTATTTTCTTCTTCTCCCAGCTCATCTTCAGTAGTGGTTCTTGAATAAGATTCAGAGTTGGAGTCTTCCCATAGTATGTCATCCTTGCTCCCATCAATGTTATTAGAAACACAGCATTTTTTAAACTCCTTTACAATGGATTCACTACTAATTCTTCCCCAGGATGCCATTTTTTTCAGTGAAAAATGTTAGGCTGCCCATATAATACAAGTACAGTTTTCAGAAGGACATTTTTAGGAAAAAACATCGCACTATAATCGGGCCCCGATCCATGGTGCCTCAATTTGAAGTGGTGGGTTGGCTTGAGTGCCCTGATGATATTGTGAGCTACATCAGCAGGAGCTTTTGCTCCTAGTAGGTTCGACCATGCTGAGCAGGTCAAAATGAAAAGAACAGACAAAGTGGGCACACCCACTTCCTCCAGGTTAAAGGAGGTTGGAGAACAGGGCTGACAACCCTGTCGTAAAAAAACTATTTGTCACAGAAACTGAAACAGTTGAGGAAAGAAATAAAAGCCAGAGTTAGGAAGAACCCAGGGACCGATGACGCAGAGACCTGATGAAAGCCAGTCAATGGAAGTCAGGCTGCCGACACCACTTCTAACGACATACACTCAGAAGAAAACAATCAAGCATAGCCAGAGGTGCCCTTCACTGGAACCCACAGGGGAAAAGAAGAGTGGTGAGGCCAAGGAGAACTTGGAGAAGAACATTGGAAGAGTAGGCAAAGGAAACTGGAATGACTTTTTGGGCACAGCTGAAAAAGCCCAGAATAGAAATCGATGGAGAGCATCTGTTTCAGCCCTATGTTCCACGGGGAACGAAAAGGAATGATGATATTCAGGCCAATACAGTATATTAAAATTTATTTCAGAGAATGTATACAGAGATACATGCCACATTCTTAAAGCATAACAAGGCAACACTGACTTAACACTAACAACTATTCACTTGCTATGATTAATAAGTAAAGTGAATGAATAAAGCAGGTCTGCACTGCTAGTTCGTGAGCAACATACAGGGTCGGCCAAAAGTCACCCAACAAATAAATATTCTTCTTTCCATGCTTTCCTTACTCTATCAGCATTTCCTGTTTTCAAATAATTCTAAATGATGAACTGTTGTGAGCTTATTCATATTTAATATTTCTTTATTTTTATATCTGAAAATGTAAAGCAATATATTAGGTAACATTCAACACAGCATAAACTTAACCCAACCCAAATCTAATAGAAAAAAACTGTCGGGGTGACCTTTGGCCAATCCTGTATATTATTATGTCACTGTCAAAATGTGTTATTCTGTTAATGTATTTTTAAAAAACTATCTAGCATATAATTTCCGCATCAGCATAGCATTTATGTTTTTAACAGTTAACTAAATGCCACTATGGCATGTACTAATTCACTGTACATCACAATTAAAAGGTATAAACCAGTATGTACTAATTTAGCAATTAATCATAAGGGGTTGTCAATGTATGACATCCTGCAGTTTTTGCCATTTTTAAACCCCCCTTCCCCCTTTGTCAGATTTTATCACAAAAACCCAGACTCCCTTAGTGTGAAGTAGCACACACACACACACACACACACACACACACACACACACACACACACACACACACATGCACACACACACACTGTAAACGTTCACATCAGCCCAAATACTTTCAACTAGCTAAACCTTTGTGTCTCTGATCTCATCCAACTGTTCTAGGGATGGTGATAACTTAACTGTTGTATTTTTTAAAACATAACTTTAATCAGCAGTATGGTATATATGCATATGACATTATATTTTTTTTAAAAATATATATATATATAATTAATCAAAACATTATATGATGTTTCAGCTGATTATTTTTTTTTTTAAAATTAATGAAGAAAAATATCCCGTTCAACCTCTGATGGGTTATAGGCTAATTAGGATAGGCTAGGTGTCGTGGTTGAGTTGAAGTGTAAGAGTAATTTGTCGAGTTAGACAATAGTATTGAAGTCGACAATGATAGTGAACTGGCAGAGTTATAGATTACACACAGAAAGGTGTAAATAGGAGATGGACTTGAGACTACCTGGAGGAAGATTTATTAAAGTTATCTCTCTCTCTCCAAGCCTCAACACACTTATACCGTCTAAGCACCTCCCGCTCTCTCTCTCTTCTCTGGATCATACATAGAGACTATAGTTTTTTTTTTCGTACGCCCGCTAATACTAGAGGCGAAATCTCAGGTTATTATTAATGTCTAACCTGACATTGATTTTACGTCTTCTTTGATCCTTAGCCGCCGACCATCAAAGCAGTCAGTGGCCATCACGCCTAGTGGCGTCTTGTAGGGCAACAACAAATTGATTCCACTTTGATCGGTCGGTGGCCATCCTTCGTACAGTGCCCCAACTCTGGTTCATTCCCTGCATCTCAGCCTCCACAGTCCTCCGCCAGGTTGTTTTTGGTCGGCCTCTCTTTCGTTTTCCTTCAGGGGTCCAAAGCATAGCTGTTCTTGTGATGGCATCAGGGTCTCTTCTGAGGACATGACCAACCCAGCTCCAGCGTCTGCCAGCTATGATGGTGTGCATGTCCTCTTGCTTGCTACGAATAAGCAGATCTTGGTTAGTGATGGTATTCGGCCAAAAGATTCGGTGAATTTTTCTTAGGCATGTTGTGTGAAAGGAAAGGATGATTTTACGTGAGTATCCCTTTTTTCTTGTACAGAGACAGGTGTCCCTCGCCATTCAGGCAAATACTCGCCGATTTCGGAGGTACCCATTAGAGCTGGGTCGGTTCAGGAGCCGCCAATCCCTGGTCGACAACACTCCTTCAAATGTTCTCGCCAGGTCTCGAGTTAATCCAGTCCTTTCCCGGTCGACGAAAAATCCTCAAATGCCGTCGCCCGGGTTTGATCCTGGATCACCCGGTCGCCAGAGCGGTGTGGTAACCACTACGCTAGCGCGGCTCCCAGAGAGAGAGAGAGAGAGAGAGAGAGAGAGAGAGAGAGAGAGACTATAGTAAAGAACTAATAAATGTAAATTGTGGATGGAAGGGTCGTGAACAGCGCATTAATAAATGTGTAAACTTTATTAAAGAAGAAAAGCATGAAAATAATGCATATCATCACAAACAACATAAAAATCATCAATAATCATAAATATGCAAAATACACACCAACAAACACACAGACCACCGATCATAAAACCTGTAGAACACAGAGAAAATAACTAAGCTGTCTGACAGTCTGTCCGCTTTCGTGGGACCAAAGGCTAGCTCCAGAAAGTGTCTTACATGTAGATATCCTTCAGGGTGATGGAATAAAACTACAAAACTTTCCGTGTAGGTGCTAAAACGTTGGTGACCCCTAATTGCGTGAGGGAGACTGGAAAACGCTGTTTTTCTCCTGCTGACCAAATAAACAAACTGAGCGACAGTCTGTCCGCTTTCGTGGGACCAGAAGCTAGCTCCAGAAAAGTGTCTTACATGTAGATCCTTCAAGGTGAAGGAATAAGCCTACAAAACTTTCCTTGTTGGTGCTAAACGTTGGTGACCCCTAATTGCGTGAGGGGGACTGGAACTCTGTCTATTTCTGGCTGGCCGCTCATAAGTGCGAGGTTCTACATAACCTAGAAATACACCAGACAAAGTTACTTGAGGACAAAGAGTCCCAGGCGCTCTTATCCAGCGCTATTGCTTGCTTGGCATTAAATCCGGTTTGGGCTGGTTTGACTGTGGTTTGACTGAGTGCCCCGTTTAGGCACACAAAGACTGGTGATTTTGATTCTGCTATAGGCGCTGAGCTGCTAGATATTCTGGAAGCCGCAATGCTCTGACTGGAAATCCATAGGCGAGTAGGAGACTACTACTGCAACCGATGATTTCAGATTTAGCGTTGGCTCGTTGCACACTGCGTGAGCTTATTTCCCGTCAGAGGGAAATGGTGTTGACAAAAAGGGGTTTTGGTTCAGGAATGTGGTTGACAACTCATGACGCTAGCTGTATTCAGAAACCCTCTAGATCGAAGAGAATATGACGTTCTTCGCCTGACTGGAGTCTGCTCTAGCGATTCGGTATCCCTGAAACCCGAAAAATGACAAGAACATAGGCACACACATTCTAGCTCTGCTGTGCTAACTCTGCCTTAGTCTCATATGGTCATCTATGGGCCAGGAAATATTTTACGAGTGTGTTAGACTATTAAGACTCTCTAGATTTATAGTTTACAAATAACACTACCCGGACACCTGCATGGCCTGATTCTACAGATGTATCGGCGTAATGCGTAATAAAGAGTAAGACAAAGGTTTCTCTAGAGACTACATCAGAAGTCAACAACCGCTAGAAAGTTCCCCGATAGACATAATACATAATATTATGATCTCTAACTCGTCTAAGGGCAAAACCACAAAGACGAACTACGGGTTTATCTTCCCCTGAGTCGAAGATCAAAACCTGATATGCTCAGCTCAAAAGGTTCCAGCCGCTAACGAACCGTTTCTACACAGAAATCTTCTTCACTCGTGATCAAAGACCTAAAGCGACCAGAGAAATGTTTCTCTGGTCAAACGAACCACAGGTGCGTTTAGATAACATTACGTTATATGACCGTCTGCTGGTCCAGTGGGAATTTCTACTGAAGGCCAGAACGTAAACAAACCTCGGGTGAGGTTTGAGAAGGTGAAAATGAGCCACGAAGGCAGAACCGAAAGAAAAGGAAATATAAAAATGTCGAGGAAACCTGAACATTAAAAAGTAATAACATCTGGAACGGAATGGTAAAATAAATTATCAGTCACTGTGACACTAGGCTATATATTGTTTTCAATTCCAAATAATATGAACAACTGAGATTATAATGTTAAAGTAAGGTGTCCACGAGGGAGTTGTTAACTAATGCAGATAAAAGTAGACTATGATGATGAAGGTTACAGAATCAATTTTGTTCCAGCATCATTTTATAATACTGAAAATTTATCATATTTAAATGCAGATATTACAATGGAAGAAGTTGAAAATACAATAAAGGACAAAACAAATACATCAGCAGGGCATGACATCTTGAGCAATGAAATCTTGAAACACATACCAAAAAGTACCATAGAAATTATAACATCCCTTTTTAACAAAATTTGGAATACAGGAAAAATTCCCAAAACATGGAAAACAGCAGTAATTATTCCAATACTAAAACCAGAAAAAGATGCCCATGATGCCAGTTCATACAGGCCAATTTCTTTAACTTCCCATCTAGGTAAAATATTAGAAACCATTGTAAATAAAAGATTAAAGTTTTATTTGGAAAAGAATAATTTATATAATCAAACTCAGTCAGGATTTAGGAAGAACAGATGCACTATGGATCAGATAATTAAATTGGAACATGAAGTAAAATCAGGATTTCAAAAGAAATAAAAAACTGTGGTAGTATTTTTAGATATAGCTAGGGCTTATGATGAATGCTGGAGAGAGGGTGCTCTCTTTAAAATGAAGAAGATAGGAGTAACCGGTAAAATATATAATTATTTAGAGAATTTTCTGCAAGATAGATATTTCACTGTTCAGGTAAACAATGATTGATCAGAACTGTATGAACAACAAAATGGAATACCCCAAGGATCAGTAATGTCTCCTTCAATTTTTACAATAATGGTAAATGATTTAGGTGAGGAATTTAATGATATAACAAATAAATTGTCACAGTTTGCAGATGATGTTGCTATATGGAGGACTGGGAGACATCTGTCAAAATTATATAAGGATCTTCAGAAGCAAATAAATAAAGTATGTAAATGGATGACAAAATGGGGTTTTCAGCTGAATACAAATAAAACATTGGGAATGATCTTCAGTACAGGTAGGGTTGTAAAAAATAAAATTATAGACATAAATATCCAAGGGCAAAACATTAATACAGTGCAAACCACTCGATTTCTAGGAATGATATTGGACCAACAGCTGAACTGGAATAAACACATAGATAAACTAGTGGAGTCTTGCAGAGGATTGACTAACTTATTAAGATATTTGAAAGGTAATGGATGGGGTGCAAGCACTAAGACAATGCTCACTTTTTATAAATCTTTTATTAGAGGAAAAATAGATTATGGAAGTATAATATATGACTCTGCTGCACACAGTAACAAGATTAAATTAGACAGAATTCAACATCAGGCTTTATGTACAATAGCAGGTGCAATCAGATCAACATCAATGGGAGCTATAGAGGTGACTTTAGGAATCATACCCTTAGAATTACGGAGAAAGGAGTTAAGACTAAATTACATGAACAGAGTTATGTTAGAAAAGTCTCACCCAGCACATACAGCTTTTACCAGATGCCAACTAACAACTCAGGCCAAGCCAATGAATACCACTAGATACCCTACAGGATGTCGGCGTCTGTGGCCTAATGGATATGAACGCAGTTTCATAATCCAGATATACCAGGTTCGAAACCCGCTGCAGGCGGTTTGGTAGCAGATCGCTTTGTGTGGATTTTTAACAGTGGTATAAGCGCCGTACCGTTCAGAAAGCAATGGCAAACTACTGAATGTAAAAATTGCCTAGAAAAATCACAAACAGCCAATAAAAGCTGGGGTTGATTGCCACGTCCTGTAAAGGATAAGCAACTAAAAAAAAAAACCCTACAGGATGGAAGTGTATGGAGGAAATTGTCCATCTGGGTACATTAATTACATCAATTAATAACAGTTGTGAATACAAGCCAGTGAGCATTACTGTATACATAGACTTACCATAATATTTTTTTCTCAAACCGGGACAATTTCGAGAGTTTGTAGCAAATTACCATAATATTTTTTTCTCAAACCGGGACAATTTCGAAAGTTTGCTCGAAACAGAAAGTGAGCGCCTTCTATGTGATTTTAGAAAGAGAGAAGTATATTCAGCTAAGTACTTATGATTCAAAAAGGCTAAGTAATGGAGTGGTTAACAAAAAACAACAATTATGTAGTAATAATTTTTAATTACTCTTAACTGAACATTCTTCTTCTTCTTTCGTTCGCTTGAAGTATATTGTCTATATCTGCAATGTTGTTTCTTGTATAAACTTCACTGTCTTTTGTAGTTCATACAGAGGTCCGTATAGTTTTGCTTCCAGTGTTGTTTCTCTGGGCCAGTGGGTTTGCCTCAATATATCATATTCGGGGCAATCTTGAAGTACGTGCTCCGCAGTCTGGGGTGCCTGTCCACATGTACACATGGCTGAATTGCCAATCTTGAATTTTGTATACATGTGGCTGCGGAGGCGGTTGTGTCCTGTTCTGAGGCGCAGAATGACAATTTGTTCTGATCTGTTCATAGCTTGGTAGTCATCCTGTGTTGGTGTTGGTGGCTTTCTGATTGATTTGATCATCTTTTTCTTCTGATGGTACGTAACTGGTACATCCGGTTGCTCGTCTGCAGCACCTTCTTTAGCCAGCCCGTCTGCTCTCTCGTTTCCTGGTATTCCACAATGAGACGGTATCCACTGCATGGCGACCCTGCGCTGGTTGCACAGTTCAGAAAGTAGGGCTTGTATGCCTGGCAATTTTCTGGACTGGAGTGCTTGGAGTGCTGATCTTGCATCTGCCAGGAATACCACAGGCTGTGGACCGAGATTGGTGTTCAACAGTTTCTCAGTTGCCACCTTGATTGCCTGGACTTCTGCATCATAGTTGTTACAGAATTTCCCCGTTGGTACTCTGACCGTATCCCTAGTGTTGTTTGGGTATTCTATGTACACTCCTGCTCCTCCATTCTTTACTGCATTCTGTGTTGACCCATCCGTGTATACTCTGACCCAGAGGTCCTGTGGGTATTCATCATCCAGGAAACTGAGAGTGACTGTCCTACGTTGCACGCTGTTCTGTTCATCCCTGTCGAATATTCCTTTCACTTTTGTCTGGATGTGTACTGGTAGTCCAGGTTCCTCTCTCCAAGGGGTTTGTTCTGGCACAGACGTTAGGGGGCTGTTAACTTCAGGCAGGTCTGAGGTTTGTCTACGAAATCCTTTGGCCTGGTGGATAAAGCTGCTTCTTTTCAGTCGCCCCATTGCTAGGTTTTGGAATCTGTCCTTCATTGGATGGCTCGGCATACAGAGGAACTTTTCTGCTTGTGTTAGCACTTTCGTATCTCTGCGTTCTCTCAGTGCTTGTATCCTCCCCATTTTCTCCATTTCCACTATAGGCGTTGATTTCTTTGCCCCCGTGATGACCCTAAGCGCCTGGTTTTGCACCTTATCTAGCTCTTGCAATGTGGTGTTTGATGCTGGACACCACGCAGCTGACCCATATTCCAGGTGTGGTCGTATGCCCTGCTGGTAAACTTTACTAAGTATTTTCCCGCTGGCTCCCCATGTGGTTCCACTTAGTTTTCTCAGGATGGCTAACTTTCTCCTGGCCTTTGTTGCTGCCTTGTTGATGTGCTGTTTCCATGTCAGCCTATCATCGAATGTAACTCCGAGATAGGTGGGTTGTTTATCTTCTCTCAGGAGCTCTTCGTTTATCTTGATGACACCAGCTTTTTGTTTGGGAGAGAGGGTGAAGAGCGTAGTGCTGCACTTGTCTGTGTTGATGCTGACACACCATCTATTTGCCCATGAGGTTAAGGCATCTATAGCTTTTTTGTAGCAGTTTGGTGGCCACTGTTGCATGCTCATCTGTGCACCATATTACCAGGTCATCAGCGTACCTTGCCACTTTCATTCCATGTGGTAGTTCAGCAACCAGGTCGTTGATGTAGACTAGGAAAAGTGTGGGGGACAGAACCCCTCTTTGGGGGACGCCATGACGCAGTAGAATTTTCTTACTCTTGAGGCCATCTAGTTGTACTCAGGCTCTTCTGTTATGCAAGTATGCTTTCACCCATTTGTACATCTTACCATTCACTCTACAATTTCTCAGTTTCTTCAGAAGCCCTTCTTTCCAAACCTTGTCAAATGCTTTCCTTAAATCTATCCATGCTGCTAGTACCAGTTTCTTGTCTTGGAACGCATCCTCAATCTCTTGGGAAAGGTAAGTTGCCTGATCTTCAGTAGAATAACACTACCTAAAGCTCGCCTGCTGTGGTACAAGAAGGTTTTCACTTTCAAGGTACCACTGCAGCCTGAGGTTGACGATACATTCCACTGTTTTGCAGAGGCAGCTTGTAAGGCTGATTGGTCTGTAGCTGGAGGCAGTGGAACTTTCTTTTCCTGGTTTTAGGAGTGGTATCATGATTGCTTCCCTCCAGGTCTGTGGAACTCTGCCTGAGTTCCAACAGATATTGAAGATCTGCAGCAGCTTTGTTTTTGCTGCGGTTCCTAAGTTCTTAACCATTTCATTGGACGCTCCATCAACTCCTGGCGACTTTCTCATTTTCAATTTGGATATTGCAGGCTCCAGTTCTCTGAATGTGATTGGTGCCTCCATAACTTCAGGTATGGTTCCATCTCGTCCTGCGTATTGTTGTTTCTTGCGAGTCTCCTGTTGCTTCTCTGGGCTAACTTCGATGTTGTTGTCTTTAGCAAAGGAGTCTGCAAAGTGATCAGCTGCCTGTTTTCCCATGAGGATGTTTCCATCTTTGTACAGAGCAATCCTTGAGTTTCTCCCTGTACCTTCATCGTTTTTTTTTTTTTTTTTTTTTTTCTTAACCAGCGGCACTTGGGCTTTCAGCCCTTCGGCCCAATGACATATCATTGCGAGGCTGGGGAACCTGAGGACTTTCCTTCCAACCCGGTCAGGAGCTTCGCTCCTTCCCATCCACAGAGGGTTTATCACAGGAGCCGTTCAGGCTATTCAGTCAAATTTCCGGCAGTAAACATTTCTTCAAACGCCGACGCCCGGGTTTGAACCATGAACACCTGGTCGCCAGTACAACGCCGAAGCCATTACACCAGCGCGGCTCCCGACCTTCATCGTTAAGTTGTTTTACCAGCTTCCACAGTTTCCTTGTATCTCTTTCGAAGTTCAAGGACTCTGTTTTCTCCTTCCAGCTTCTTCGCCTGGCCTGCAACTTGGCCCTTTGAAATTTGGCCTTAGCTTGCTGGTAGTTATTGTGGTGTTCTTGGCATGGACTGGTCTCTGCCTGCTTTCGAGATGTTTCCACTTCGTTGTGCAGCTGCTCTAGTTCACTATTCCAATATGGTTTGTAGTGCTTACGAGCCCCTCTAGGTATTGTTTCATGAGCAGCCTGTAATATGCATCTGCTGAATTCATCGACTAGCTTATTGATGTCTTTGTCTACAGTCAGATCTCTAGCCAGTATACTGGTACGATGCTGGTACATTGTCCAGTCTACTTTCTTGTAGTTCCACCTAGAGAGAGTGCTGCTCTCCTTGACAAGTTCATTTTCCACAATTAGGAAGACTGGCCGGTGGTCGCTGCCTCCAAGTTGTTTCCCTACAATGCATGTGGTGTTTCACTCCAGGCCGGGTGAGTGGAATGCCAGGTCTGGTGTAGAGGTGGTGTGCCATGATCTTGAGTAGAAGGTTGGTGGGTCGATTGACTGGTTAATCAGGATAAGCCCATTGTCATCCTGCCAGTTTTCAAGCTCCTCACCTCTTCTGTCCATGTGATCATAGCCCCAGCTCTGTGAGTGGCTGTTGAAGTCTCCGCATACAATCAGTCTTTCTTTTGCTGGGATTGTATCTAGTGCCAGTGGGCGGTCGCTCGAACAGTAGTAGTTGAGCAGGTGGAATTCTGAACTTTCTGTCCTGAGATGAAGCATATGGTATTCTGCCCCCTCCATATATGTTTCAAGCTGACATGCACTGATGTTATTCCTCACAAGTGTCAGTATTCCACCCTTTCGCCTGTCTATTCGGTCAGATCGGTAGCACTGGTAACCTCTGATTTTGAAGGCTATGTCCTTGTTGAGGTGGGTTTCTTGCAAGCAACATACATTTACTTGCTCTTCATTCAAGATATTTTCGAGCTCTAATTTTTGCTGTAGCCGTCTTTTTTACTATTGACGCCTTCAGCATTCCAGTGCATTATTTTAAATGGTCTTTTCTTTGCTTGGCCAGTAGCTCTATTCTCATGCCTCCTGGCTCCCCGGGGCAATTGAGAAGGACCCCCAGTAGTAGGGGTTGGGCCCTTCCGAGGCAGAGGGCCCGGCACTGCACCTGCCTGGGTGTCCATCACAGGGCGAGTGCCATAACGTTTTGCAGATATAGGCATACTTCCATAGCGCGTGTGCGTGTCATCCTGATTGCTGTGGTGCGCCTCTTGGCTGGTTGCCTCCGTCTTCAGCACCTTGACTTGCTAGGGCAGACTGTGGTCTTGCTCGAGTGTAGGAGGGCCTGGCCAGTCTTGGTTTTTCAGCCACTGATGGCTGTACTTGAGCCCCATCTCCATGTCAAACTGAACATAACTTATTATTAAAAAGTTATTAATATTTATCACTAGCCTGAACTTTCTTTAAAAATTCGTTGTTATTTTTAAATCGCGTCGAAAAATTCACTACAATTTAGTTCACAATTAACTTTGCAGCGCAATAAAGCTTTTACATTTGATTCAGCCATTCTACCTCTTTCTTCAGACCATATGTTATTCATTATTGAGAATATCCTTTCAACAGGTGCAGATGTGCCTGGCAGGCTGAAAATGTATTCTATAATTTGGACAAGATTGGGCAATGAAATGTTCTTTTCTTTGAAATGACTGAATAGTTGTGTCCATTTTTCTTCCCAATTTGTATTTTTCCAAATGTCATAGTTTGCAGACCAAAAACCTTTTGCAATCACCACTTCATCAAACAGTTCATCCAAGTTTATTGCACTATTTGCAAGAGTTTCGTTAATTTTTTCACCTGATGCTTCAATTTCAGACCATGTTAATTCATTGTTATTTATCCAAATAAAAGATTCTGCTCCACCAAAACTGTTTTCCCATAGCTCAATGTAAGAAAGACATCGGTCATAAAATTTTGTAAACTCTGGTAGGATTGTATTAATATTAATACTTCCATTATTTTCCAGTATTCTAAAAAGCTTTTTTGCTTCTTGAGGTATAAATTTATTATCACGCCTTTCCTCAAGATTTTTTTTCAATTTTCTAAGTTCACTGACAATATCAGTTGCACTTGCTTTTGTACTTTCCATAATCAAGGTAGATTTGTTAAACAATGTGAGTTGCCCTTGCACAAACCACAAATACATTTCACCACAATCATTATCAAAGAACTGTTTTATCAACACTGGACAGTGTTCTTGTGGATAACAATGGGCTAATCACCTGTTTGTCAAACACTTTGATTACATGTTTTGCCCAGGAGCCTTGTGCTCTTTGGGTCACCTCTACGCTCTGTTTACGGGGTAGAAGAGGTTCCGATTAAGAAAGAAAGAAAGAAAGAAAAGATAACTGACATTAAATAGTTTGTCAATATTTCTGCAGTTTCACCGGGAACTGATTGAAAGTCTAAAAGTTTAACTTTTACTCCACAATCTGGTACAAAATACTGCACAACACATGGTTGAGTTTTAATTTCTTTCCTGTTGGAAGCATCAATTGATATTGTCACAAAATTTGTTTTGTTTAAATCTTCACAAAGTTGCTGAAACAACAGTGGTTCAATCACATTAACAATGACAGCTTCACATTTTGTTCTGGCTAGTCTAAACTTTGTTTTAAAAAACTGATATTAATTTAGATGAACAATCGGCAGACTTGAAGCTGAGATTGTGAATAGCAACATGAAATGCAAAAGTTGCTTCTTTAGCAGCTAATAAAAATTCGTTGTCACATGGATCGGCACTTTAAAAATATGACAATATTTTTGAGGAAGTTCCTGCCGCTGCTAGACTAACCTTATGTCTCGCACATTTCAAGTGATTTGTGATGTCCGAACGCCCACCATGAGCCACCGAAAATTCTGAAGAACACTGTTCGCAATTCACTTTGTCAATATGACCACAAACTTTTTTCAAAAACGGATAATCCTTTCTTAATTCATCCGTAAATACACAGTTTCTTTTTGGCATTTTGGGGGTTAAATTAATTTAATGTACAATACAAAACAATCGCAAACAACACCTATGCAATCTGACAGAACTCAACCAAGATTGCGCATGCACGGCGGCTGCGCAACTGATTTGCGACGCTGCGTTCTAGGCCAGTGTTAAAGTCGGGTTTTCGTGTTGACTAATTGCCATTTTCCGAGGCTGCGCTTTTTGACTTCGTGTATATTCGGCACTTTTTAATTTTTTCCAAATAACCGGGACAAAATGACAAACTGGCCGGGACGCCGGGACCATACCTTCAGACCGGGACAGTCCCGGTCAAACCGGGACGTATGGTAAGCCTATGTATACTTACTTACTTAGTCATTCCCCTTCTACCGTGAGGTGTAGAGGTTTGGAAGAGAGAGCGCCAGACTATCCTATCGGCTGTCTTCCTTCTGGCCTGGTTCCATTCTAGTCCTCGGTCCTTCAAAGATTGTCTAATGTTGTCCTCCCAGCGGACTCTGGGTCGTCCTCGGGGTCTGGATCCTTGGATCTTTGTTTCCCATGCTTGTCGTGGTATCTGGTCTTCTCCCATTCTGCAGACCTGGCCAAACCATCTTAATTGGGACTGTTCGCCTATGTATACTTCTTCTTCTTTGATCCTTAGCCGCCGACCGTCAAAGCAGTCAGTGGCCATCACGCCTAGTGGCGTCTTGTAGGGCAACAACAAATTGATTCCACTTTGCTCGGTCGGTGGCCATCCTTCGTACAGTGCCCCAACTCTGGTTCATTTCCTGCATCTCAGCCTCCACAGTCCCCGCCAGGTTGTTTTTGGTCGGCCTCTCTTTCGTTTTCCTTCAGGGGTCCAAAGCATAGCTGTTCTTGTGATGGCATCGGGGTCTCTTCTGAGGACATGACCAACCCAGCTCCAGCGTCTGCCAGCAATGATGGTGTGCATGTCCTCTTGCTTGCTACGAGTAAGCAGATCTTGGTTAGTGATGGTATTCGGCCAAAAGATTCGGTGAATATTTCTTAGGCATGTTGTGTGAAAGGAGGAAAATTTCGACATTTCCTTCTCTGTAACTCTCCAGCATTCCGCACCATAGAGAAGCACAGAAAGCACACAGCTCTGATATAATCTTAATTTTGTGCTTGTGCTGTATTGGGAGGACTTCCAGATGTTGTTTAGGCTAAAGAAGGCTGTTCTTGACTTATTCATTCTGATGTTGATGTCTTTGCCTGCCCCGCCGTCTGGTGTTACTATGCTTCCTAGGTATGTGAAGGTATCTGTCTGTACCAATTGCTGATTCCTTACTGATATGGGCTCAGGGTTGCTCACATTGAGCGTCATGACCTCAGACTTCTTTAAATTGGCCTATGTATACACAGATGGATTTTATCTGGAGAGGATGGCAAATTGGGGATAGGAATATATATTCCAATATGGAAAATGGCAAAAGAATATAGCATCACGGAAAATACATCCATTTTCACTGCAGAGATGGTGGCAATACTTCTTCTTCCTCGTTCGCCCTGAAAAGGACGGTGGTTGCGTTGTGTCTGTTTGCGCCTAAGCTGTGATATCTGTCCTTTCAGTCGACACATCTGACTTCTGCACAGCATTTTTTAGGGACCGGGTTTGCCTTCCCATTTCAATCTGTACTCGCTCAGCCAGACTGCATTGCTGCAGACTGTTTCCAGGACCACCATGTGGACGTGGAGTACGGTCTTGATCAGCTCTGGTTCGCTGATCCTGATGCAAACAGTCAAGCTATGGGTCGCTGACTGCATTCACTATTGCTGCATCTTCAGGTCCCGATAGCAATACTAAAAGCACTAGAAATATTCTCTAATAACCCTCCCAAAAAACTAACAGTTTTAACTGACTCTCTTTCAACAATTAACTCTTAGTATACGAGCGGCCTCTTAGAGAGGCCGATGATCGATCCCAGTCAATAGCGAAAATTTATAGGTGAATGCATGTTTAAAACCACTGAACAATTTAGTTATGTGCATGATATAGGGGTTTCATTTCTTCACATTTTGATATATAACACTTATGTTATCTTTATAAATAAATTGTTTATTGCAAAATCTGTAAAGGTAGTCATGAAATTAGCTCGTATACTAAGAGTTAAAGCACTTAGAAACTTACGAAATTGTAGCAGACCTGATATAGCAGAGGAGATATTTCTGGCTACTACATACTTATATTCCAGAGGATGTTCAGTCTTAATTGCTTGGATACCTTCACATGTTGGCATAGAAGGAGGCAGATAAAAAAGCCAAGAAAGGTAGATCTGATAAAAATCTAATAAATATAGGGATGAGTAAATCAGAGATTAAGAGCTTAATTAAAGATTTAATAACAGATGAATGGAAAGCAGAGTGGGATAAAAATCTGAAAGGAAGACATGCATATAAGATGTTCAAGGCTCCAACAAGAAAATGTCAGATATCTAGGGAATTGAAAATTCCCAGTAATAACAAACTTCTCAAACTACAGCTGGGAAAAGGCTATTTCAGAATAGAAGAACCTTACTGTGCAGGATGCCTTCAAGACAATAATATAGAACATTTCTTGTTAAAATGTAAGAGGTATGACCAAATGAGAATACCAATATTAGATTATTTGCAGGCATCCAACTTACCTATAAATATAGAAGAGGTGTTGAGAATAGACAGACCTAGGGAACTGCATAATATAGTCAAACAATATTAAACACGAACAAAGGTTAATATATAGTGGCTGGGAATGTGAAGGTCTGATGCTGTTCTTACAATGCATGTGACTTTAAACAGATGAAAGTCAATTAAATATCTGTTAAAGTCCGTTATACGAGTATAACTAGAACCACCAGGCCTTTACACCCCTCCACTTTAATATTATTCTTGTTCATATTATCTTCTTGATTTTTATTTTATTTTCTATTTATTTAACGTATAAGCACAATTGTGATTGTCCCTATTTACATTGATTTGACAAATGTGATGCCACTTTCTCATGTCGGCAGATGTTCATATTATTTGGAATTGAAAACAATATATATCCTAATTACAACCCATCAGAGGTTGAAAGGGATTTTTTTTTTCATTAAATTAAAAAATAAATAAATGAAAGAAGCGACTTTCGCTCACATTTTTGCGTGCGTCACATTTTTCAAACACTCTTCCCCGTCGTCACATTTCATTTTAAAAAAATGTTGATCCCCTTCACTGCGTGACGTCATGTGAGCCGCCTCCTAACATTTCGCCATTGGTGTCAAGATGTATAGGCCTAACCATAATAATATCAGTAGGCCTACTAACATTTTACTGTAGCAAATGTAAATTAATAATAAGGGTGAAACAATCTTTTGAATACTGCCTCTGTCCTCTTCCGTGCTTTCTTGATTCGTCCAGTACAAGCAAGCCGTGTTTCGTGTCGCCTACGTGGAACTGTACTGGTAGGATCTTTTAGGTTTAGAAGCTAAACGATATAGGCCTAGTGAAGATCTAACAACATATGTTACTGACACTAACAAACATGGTTAACTTACTCGCACACTTTTCACTTGATCGGATCTGTCACTACTAGCAGAAGACATGTCTTTTTCGTTAACAATTTTGAAAAATTTCAAACCCAAACGCCGAAACAGAACAATCCGAACGCTCAGTACTGAGCCTTTAACCTAATTGTAGTTACTGTCAAGGTTGCCACTCAAGTTCTAGAGATAAACCCAGATTTTCTTCTTTAAAAAAAACCCCAGAAATACCCAGATTATTTTATGCCTCAAATACACGGGATAGACGATGGTTACACAATCTTTTAGTGCAACTTTAGCACAAATAAGCTGTGTGCTACCAATTTTTTTTTTATTTCTTCATTTTTTTTTTTTTTTATTACCAAAAATTCACAATTATTTAAAATGATTTTATTAACACCCCAATATATGAACTCTTGAAAATGAGATATTTTAACAGTAACATACTTACAGTAGTTACATTAACAAAATGTTCCTCAAATAAAATACAAAATGTTAGGTGTAACTTGTTACTGTAGAACATTGTCACTTGTCAGCGACTCGGCATCCATGTCGACAACTTCTCCTTCGTCAAGATCATATGCATGAATTGACAACGTGGAATCTTGATTGTGGAGATCCAAAATCTGTGCATATCTCTGCCGACAACGTCCTTCACGCACATCTTCAACCACGCTTTTACTTTTTTTTTTTTTTTTCCTCGCTTGAGGTCGCATATTTTTTCCTCGCATGAGGTCGCATTGTCCCCGCCCAAACCCGGCTCTGGTCAAGACCACATGTCCCAACACAAGAAAACCCAATGACAAACTGTGTCACTGTAGTGATCCTCTGTGTTCTCACACAAGGGACCTAATGACACATGAATGTCACTGTACCGGTCCCCGTGTCTAGACACATGATCCCAGCCAAAAGCCGGATTCTAGGCATTGGGTTGTACAGCGTTAAATACGCTGCTTGCTTGGCTAGTATTCGATTGGAAACTGTTTCACACAAAAGCTTGTTGCACTTCAGTGATATTTTTTGAGCAATTGTGCTGTCTGGAAACATTAGAGCCCCTTTATCATATAAGAGTTACGCGAACTATGTCAGAATCGAAAACGAGGCTGAACGACGTTGTTAGCCATTTTCGGCTGGACAATACCAGGGCTAGTAGCGAGAATAAGCATCGGGTAAGATTTTTTTTTTAATTAATGAAGATAAATATCCCGTTCAACCTCTGATGGGTTATAATTAGGATATATATTGTTTTCTATTCCAAATAATATGAACAACTGCCGATATGAGAAAGTGGCATCACATTTGTCAAATCGTAAATAGGGACAATCACAATTATGCTTATACGTTAAATAAAAATAAACCAAACAAACAAACAAAATAAATAAGAAACTCTGAACAAGAATAATATTAAAATGGAGGAGTGTAAAGGCCTGGTTGTTGGTGTAAACGAGTAAAAAAAACAACGTCATTGATGTGGTTAAAAAAAAAGAATTAAATTTAAGTGGAATAAAACATACATAGCACATAATTTTTTACATTTAATTGTAATATAAATATAATGTAAAATGCTCACTGCGCAGAATATATATACAGTACATTGTAAATGCCAATTTTCAAATATACCCAGATTAATGCAGATTTGGAAAATAAATACCCAGACGGAAGACATAAAACCCAGATCTAGTAAAAATACCCAGCTGTGGCAACACTGGTTACTGTCTTCTTTGATCCTTAGCCGCCGACCGTCAAAGCAGTCAGTGGCCATCACGCCTAGTGGCGTCTTGTAGGGCAACAACAAATTGATTCCACTTTGCTCGGTCGATGGCCATCCTTCGTACAGTGCCCCAACTCTGGTTCATTCTTTGCATTTCAGCCTCCACAGTTCTCCGCCAGGCTGTTTTTGGTCGGCCTCTCTTTCGTTTTCCTTCAGGGGTCCATAGCATAGCTGTTCTTATAAGTTTATAAACTAATAAAACGGTATTGAATCAGTTTTACAAATAACAGTTCACATGAGACAAGGGACGTTTCGGGTTTTACCCTTCGTCAGCCACAAACAGGTGACAAAGACAAGAATTACAATTATTAATTTATGCACGATCGCTCTTACGATGAAGAACATTAATAAGATCCATACTTGGTTGAAGTTCACAAGGAACCCAGAAAAGGTCACCCTTTATGTTAATCAACCTTAGAAGACAACCCAAATCAGTGACCTTCAATAAGTATAACTTAAAGAACGCCGCTTCAACAACTATAGCTGTTCTTGCGACGGCTGTAATGTTATGATGTATGTATATAAACATTACCTCGTCATCTTCACAAGCACACGCATGTTTCAGACGGCACACAGTAAAAGCATGTTCAGTTTGCAGCCATGTTTATTTACAGGATATCGTACATGTGAAGATTCGCATATTATTACAATGTGTGGTTCGTATTATTAATGTATTATATTACATCCCCCCTTTTTTGAAGAAAAAAAAATGTGTGCAAACATTTCCAACGAAATGTTTCATGTGAGAAAGGATAAGTATGTGTAATGCTCATTGTGAGTATATATATGTCACTGTCTGTATCGGCTGGGAGGTGTCACTGTACGGCCAGAACGAGTGGTGTAAAGTGCTGGTGGTTCTGCGGAAGTCCCTGGTTTAGCTTGAGTTGGTTGTGATTTCGGCCTTGGCGCTTGTTGGTTTTGTGGGGCACCAAGGTCTAGAGTTACTGCATTGTCTGTTGAAAGCATGGGAATTCTCTGCTCTGTTGTATTCTGTGGGATTTCTCTTATGTCCACTCTGTTTCGCCTCAGGAGGTTGTTGCTGCTGTCTGGTCTTAAGGTATAGCTCCTTGGTTGAGGGTTTCTGGAAATGATTGTTGCTTTTGACCATGTGTCATTGTCGTGGTTGTAGGTAGTCACATGCTGACCAGGATATAATGGTGGTAAGTCTTTAGCACATTTGTCATAGTTGGATTTCTGAACTTGCTGACGATGCTGAAGTTGATCATATGTGCTGTCTCTATGTTGTGGACGGAAGTGGACCTTAGATGGTAGAAGGTCTTTAATTCTTCTACCAAACATAAGTTCTGCTGGACTGTCGATCTTACTATCTACTGGTGTTGTTCTCCATCTCAAGAGTGCTAGGCGTACATCCTCTGTTCTTGTTTTCTTCATGATTGACTTGATAGTTTGTATCTGTCTCTCAATGAAGCCATTAGATTTAGGATATCTAGGTGATGATGTTGTGTGTTTGATCTTCCAGTCCTTAGTGAAATTTCTGTATGCTTGACCTGAGAAATGTGGACCGTTGTCTGATCTAATTTCATCTGGGATGCCAAATATGCTGCAATACTTCTTTGTAATGTCTGCAATAACAGCTGATGGTGAGGGTTGTGGAAGTTTCTCAATGATGGGAAATTTGCTGTAGTAATCAGCAATAATAAGATAGTCATTATTGTCGATGGAGAAAATATCAGTTCCTATAATGCTCCAAGGGCTCAATGGTATGTCTGATGGTATGAGAGGTTCTCTGCACTGCCTATTTGCATGTTCTTGGCAAATTGAACAGTTTTTACATAGTGTTTCTATGTCCTTGTTTATCTGTGGCCAGTAAACATCTTTCTTTGCTCTCAATTGTGTCTTCACAATACCAAGGTGACTATTATGGAGCTGTTTAAGGATGATATCGCGTTGTGTTTCTGGTACCGGTATAATAATGCGATCTCCTTTAAGGATCAGACCATCTTCGATGCTTAACTCGTCCCTCATAGAGTAGTATGGACGGATGTGTGTTGGAACTTCCCTGATAGAGCTTGGCCATCCATGGTATATCAGTTCTTTGAGAGAGTTAAGGATAGGATCTCTCATTGTGTCTTCTCTGATGTGTTCAAGCCGATTATCGCTAAACTTGACAAAATCAACTTTGATGTTTGAGGTAAGATCTGCTGTTTTGTTGGGGTTTGGTAGTCTGCTGAGAGCATCTGCAAGACCTATATCCTCTTTAATGTTGTTAATAGTTACCACACTCAGCTTTTCGCACATTGGTAAACCCAAAATTGCAGGTCCTTCAACATCTACCAAGTAAAATGTTGACGATGTCCATTCAGAGCCTCTGTATGAACATTCAAGTGTTACTGCTCCAAAACAGTCTATACTTGTTCCATTGTAAGCTCTTAGCTTTGTCCTGCCACTCCTACTTTTTACATCCCTTGTGGGAAATCCTTGCTCATCCACCTTGTCAGGCATGATCTGTCTGAATATTCTTAAGGGTAGAGTGTTACCTTGGGCACCTGTGTCTATCTTGAACCGAATATATCTTTCTTTGTGCATTTTAATTCCTGGTATTCGGAATTGTACCTTGCAGAAAGCCTGCGTTCTCTTTGGTTCATTACTGAAAGTTAGTATCTTCACAGTATCAAAAGTGGAAGGATCACTTTCTTCACTGGAGTCAAGGTCCTCAGTCATCATAGAGTGTGTTTGTTTTGACGACTTTCTGCTGTGAAGTTTGTGTTGAGCACTGTCTTGTTTCCTCTTGAAACATAATTTTATCCAGTGGCCCCTCTTTCTGCAGTAATGACATGTAGAGTCTTTAGCTGGACAGTGGTTTTGTATGTGGTTTAGGCCACAACATTTACACATAGCACCTCTGCTTGTGTTGTGTTTTTCTTGTTGCTTCGAACCAGTTGCTTTGTTTTGTTTGGGTTTATAGCTTTTTACTGCATCCACCTGGGCTGTTACTGTACCTTGCTGAATTTGTTTAATGTTTAGTGCTTGTGCCTCGTGTTTTCTACCTTCATCCAGAAGTTGTTGTAAAGTTAGTGTATCCCTCTGGCTCAGTAGCCATTTCTGGAACTCTGGATTGGTGTGCTAAGAAGGATCTGTTCAATAATTCGCTCTTTTTCTTCTTCTTTGTTAAATTTACATACACTTGTTTTCTCCTTGATGCGAGTGAAGAAATCATCTAAACTGTCATCAGGTTTCTGTCGCAGGTGGTGAAGTTCTAATCTTGCCGCTCTAAAGTTTGTGTGCTTTATGATCAGACGTTTTTCAAATTCGTCCAATATGGCTACGGGGTCGGTCGCTGACTCAACAGGCATGGCGGTAGCAAAACTGTTGTAAATTTTCAAACCTTCATCGTCCAATGCTTCTAGGATATATGGAGTTAAGGTTTGTCCTTCCAGACCAGTGGTCTTGGAATATAGATCTATGCGTTGGCGCCATAACAAGAAAGCTTCACTCTTATCACCTTGACCGGCAAATCGCATTTGCGGTGCGCTGCGGTAGTGTTTAGCCTCCATGGTTGACCTCGATGACGAAAATTAGCCGAACAAACTGTACTCACGTGTTATCGTGTAGCTGTTTTGCGTCGGTCCGGTATCGACCGCTGCCACCATGTAATGTTATGATGTATGTATATAAACATTACCTCGTCATCTTCACAAGCACACACATGTTTCAGACGGCACACAGTAAAAGCATGTTCAGTTTGCGGCCATGTTTATTTACAGGATATCGTACATGTGAAGATTCGCATATTATTACAATGTGTGGTTCGTATTATTAATGTATTATATTACAACGGCATCGGGGTCTCTTCTGAGGACATGGCCAACCCAGCCCCAGTGTCTTCCAGCTATGACGGTGTGCATGTCCCCCAGCTTGCTCCGAGCAAGCAGACCCCGGTTGGCGATGGCAACACTGGTTACTGTACTAGGCCCTAAATTTGTAGTTACGTCATGTCGGAACAGCATTCGCAAACTACTACTAAACAATGCATATTCCGGGTCAATCCTGTTATTTTTTTAACAATTATGCCGCTGTAATAGGCAAGTTTGAAAAACAATATAGCCTACTGTAAGATAATTATAACCTTTTTTTTGTTTTTATATAAATGAAGAAAAATATCCCGTTCAACCTCTGATGGGTTATAATTAGGATATATATTGTTTTCACTTCCAAATAACATGAAAAACTGCCGATATGAGAAAGTGGCATCACACCTGTCAAATCATTGTAAATAGGGACAATCACAATTGTGCTTATACATTAAATAAATAAATAAATATAAAAAAAATAAATAAACCAACCAACCAAAAAACCAACCAACCAAAAAACCAAACCAAACAACCAACCAACCAAACAACCAACCAACCAATCAACCAGCCAACCAACCAACCAGCCAACCAACCAACCAACCAACCAAACAAACAAACTCTGAACTAGAATAATATTAAAGTGAAGGGGTGTAACTTCAGAGAAACTCTGAACAAGGAAATACCAGAGACACAATTGAATGTTCCTGAGGCTGAAAACGATCTAGATGTAAATACAGACATTCCACGAAAAGAAGAAATCATCACAGCAATCAAAGGGTTAAAGAACGGTAAAGCTCCGGGCCATGATAACTTAAATGCAGAGCTATTTAAGACAGACCCTGAGCTAGCAGCAGAACTATTATAACCACTATTTGCACAAGTGTGGAAAACGGGGACAACACCATCAGAGTGGAACAAAGGAATAATTGTCAAATTGCCCAAGAAGGGAGATCTTTCAGACTGCAATAATTGGAGAGGAATCACTCTTCTCTCAGTTCCCAGCAAAATACTTGGCAGGATAATTATACAGAGAATTTCAAAGGCAGTAGACTACAAACTGAGGAAAGAACAAGCAGGATTTAGAAAGAACAGAAGATGTGTAGACCATATATTCACTCTCAGGAACATTATAGAGCAGTGCTCAGAATGGCAAAGACAGCTTTACATAAATTTTGTTGATTTTGAAAAGGCTTTTGACAGCATACATAGGGACAGTTTATGGAAAATACTGAGGGCTTATGGAATTCCAAGCTGCATAGTGTCAATCATAAAAAGCCTCTATGCCAACTTTACGTGTAGTGTTGGGCAGAGCAACCTAACCTTCGAGGTGAAGACAGGAGTACGACAGGGATGCCCCTTATCAACCACTCTATTTTTAACAGTCATAGACTGGGTGATGCGCCAGACAACAGAGGGCAGTCCAATAGGAATAAGATGGACTACATTTTCTACATTGGAAGATCTGGAATATGCAGATGACATTGCACTGCTGGCACATTCACATCAACACATCCAGGAAAAAACGGATAGACTTAATAAATTTAGCCAGCAGGTGGGCTTGAACATCAATTTAAAGAAGTCTGAGGTCATGACGCTCAATGTGAGCAACCCTGAGCCCATATCAGTAAGGAATCAGCAACTGGTACAGACAGATACCTTCAGATACCTAGGAAGCATAGTAACACCAGACGGTGGGGCAGGCAAAGACATCAACATCAGAATGAATAAGGCAAGAACAGCCTTCTTTAGCCTAAATAACATCTGGAAGTCCTCCCAATACAGCACAAGCACAAAATTAAGATATACCAGAGTTGCGTGCTTTCTGTGCTTCTCTATGGTGCGGAATGCTGGAGAGTCACAGAGAAGGAAATGTCAAAATTGTCCTCTTTTCACACAACATGCCTAAGATTCACCGAATCTTTTGGCCGAATACCATCACCAACCAAGATCTGCTTACTCGTAGCAAGCAAGAGGACATGCACACCATCATAGCTGGCAGACGCTGGAGCTGGGTTGGTCATGTCCTCAGAAGAGACCCCGATGCCATCACAAGAACAGCTATGCTTTGGACCCCTGGAGGCTGAGATGCAAAGAATGAACCAGAGTTGGGGCACTGTACGAAGGATGGCCACCGACCGTGCAAAGTGGAATCAATTTGTTGTTGCCCTACAAGACGCCACTAGGCGTGATGGCCACTGACTGCTTTGACGGTCGGTGGTTAAGGATCGAAGAAGAAGAAGAAGAAGAAGAAGGGGTGTAAAGGCCTGGCGGTTCCAGTTATATAACTGATTTTAACAGATAATGAATTGACTTTCATCTGTTAAAAGTCATAAGCATTGTAATAACAGCATCAGACCTTCACCTTCCCAGCCACTATATATATTAACCTTTGTTCGTGTTAAATATTGTTTGATTATGTTATGCATTTCCCTAGGTCTGTCTACTCTTAACACCTCTTCTATATTTATAGGTAAATTGGATGCCTGCAGATAATCTAATATTGGTATTCTCAATTGTTCATACCTCTTACATTTTAACAAGAAATGTTCTATATTATTGTCTTGAAGACATACTGCACAGTAAGGTTCTTCTATTCTGAAATAGCCCTTTCCCAGCTGTAATCTGAGAAGTTTCTTATTACTGGGAATTTTCAATTCCCTAGATATCTGACATTTTCTTGTTGGAGCCTTGAACAACTTATAAGCATGTTTTCCTTTCAGATTTTTATCCCATTCTGTTTTCCATTCATCTGTTATTAAATCTTTAATTAAGCTGTTAATCTCTGATTTACTCATCCCTACATTTATTAGATTTTTATCAGATCTACTTTTCTTGGATTCTTTATCTGCTTTTTCATTTCCCTCTATGCCAACATGTGAAGGTATCCAAGCAATTAAGACTGAACATCCTCTGGAATATAAGTATGTAGTAGCCAGAAATATCTCCTCTGCTATATCAGGTCTACTACATTCTCGTAAGTTTCTAAGTGCTTTAATTGTTGAAAGAGCGTCAGTTAAAACTGTTAGTTTTTTGGGAGGGTTATTAGAGAATATTTCTAGTGCTTTTAGTATTGCCACCATCTCTACAGTGAAAATGGATGTATTTTCCGTGATTGTGGCGAGAGGTTTTATTTTGGCTCTAAGATCAGTATAGTACTGACAATTACAGAAATAGAATTTCTGCAGAAAATGGTGAAGTCCCAGTGTCTGAGAGAACTACTGGTATCACAACTTAGTTACGGCTGTGAATGATCTGATCTCGAAACAATAGTAGAGAGGAGACCGACATAAAGTGCCACCTCCGCTGTGTAACTAACTGTGATATTCAACAAAACCAGGAAACATATTTTACTTAACAATGATAAAATTGACAAGTCGTTCAAATACAATTTCCTAAGTATTTATTTAGTATATACACTATCTACTCTTGTGCTGAAGGGTGAATGTTGAAAAAAAATGGAATGTAATGGAATTGTAAGTTTACAAGTGATTTACAAATATATATATATATATATGTTTTCCAATTATAGGAACAAAAATTATATCAGCTGTGCTGTTAATTAAGGATATAACACTTATCAGCTATGTTGTTATTTTTGTCTCTTGCTATGCTAATTTCACTTTCTCATCACTGACAGTTTCTATGCTCACAATGCTGACAGAAATGGTACGAATGTGTACTCATCTCTTAAAACAGTTCTGTTCTCCGTAGTTTTGTTCACACAACTCCTGCTGAGGTTCGTTACTTTAGCCCACCCAAGACTGAGGGGGACCAAAGATGTAGAGTCTGGTCAACCTCTATGCTCCTGCGGGGTTCCAGGCAGCGGGATTGACTCGAACATACGACCTCAGTTTTTAGGACACAAATGAACCTGTAACAAAGCAAAAATAGGGGCTAATTTCTGTCCTCAAGCCCACCTATTTCTAGTGTGAGTGAAATGAGCGTGTCTCAGATGTATGCATGTAGGATGAATGACAACATGGCTCAGTATGATTTAGCAATAGCGAGACAAGACATGTGTCTACTTGCAAAGCATTCTTTCTGATAAACTAATGCATGGATACATTCAATAATATAGATTCAATACATGAATACATTTAATACATTAATACATCCCATAATATAAATCAATACATGAATAAATCCAATAATATGTACACCTAGGTGTGATACAACAATGTCCTTCCCCCTATACTATACCACGTCCTCTCTGTCAAGTGCTATACTAGCTGGTAACATATATCCTAACAATATTGTTATGTTCTTATGATAGGAGATATGAGACGAGGACTGTTTGGTGATATATCAGGTGGGAGTTATAGGAGACAATAGATTGGAGTTAGATGCGACAATAGATGGAGTCCTGACAAGGACTGTTTTGGTTATATTGCAGTTGGTCTTATCTGAGACAATAGATTGAGTTATAGGAGACAATAGATTGAAGTATGAGTCCTATAAGTCTTCGTCTATTCAATCATAATACATTCATAGTGAACCCAAAATATATTAAATATATACAGGTGTAGGTAGTATAATGACACACAACAAATACCAACATTATATACCTGCTGAAGGCCTATTTTTCTAAAGGTTATCGCAAATATATTTACCCTCCTAAGATTTTAAACTGGCCAGGTTTTGATGCGACTTAGTGAAGTAGGTTGCAGGTCGATGCCCTCAGGTAAGCAATAAATCACAGTGACAGGTTCTTCCTCTTCAGTCAGTCGGTATCTCTGGCGTCAAGTTCGGGGTTGCGTGTTTTAGCATAAAATCCGCCCGATTATATAGGCCGGTAAATACTTAAGGAAAGCTTTCGGTTGGTTCCTGGCGGAGCAAGTTGATTGATTTCCTCCGGTTTGGTCTTTTGCTCATACAGCCTAATTTTATTCAGTTTCTAGCCGCCATCTTGCGTGAACTGCGTGAACAGTATAATTTATTCTGTCTCAGAGACTGGTGAACGGTGCAAGTTGATTGGTTGAAGCAAATCTGTATTTCGACATAGTGATTAACCAAGTAGTGGGTTACACTTCGTTTCACGACAGTGATGCTATATTCTTTTGCCATTTTCCATATTGGAATATATATATTCCTATCCCCAATTTGCCATCCTCTCCAGATAAAATCCATCTGTGTATACAGTAATGCTGTCTTTTGATATTTGTTGTATATATTTATTGGCTGTGTTTTTAATATTTTCTATATTATTTGTTTTCTTAAGTATTTCTGCTAGGTGGTAGTCCGTGTCTGGTTTCTTGATCTCCCAGGGTGGAATCCCTGGCTTGTATTCACAACTGTTATTAATTGATGTAATTAATGTACTCAGATGGACAATTTCCTCCATACACTTCCATCTTGTAGGGTATCTAGTGGTATTCATTGGATTGGCCTGAGTTGTTAGTTGGCATCTGGTAAAAGCTGTATATGCAGGGTGAGACTTATCTAACATAACTCTGTTCATGTAATTTAGTCTTAACTCCTTTCTCCGTAATTCTTCCAAGGGTAGAAATTCTAAAGCCACCTCTATAGCTCCCATTGATGTTGATCTGATTGCACCTGCTATTGTACAATAAGCCTGATGTTGAATTCTGTCTAATTTAATCTTGTTACTGTGTGCAGCAGAGTCATATATTATACTTCCATAATCTATTTTTCCTCTAATAAAAGATTTATAAAAAGTGAGCATTGTCTTAGTGCTTGCACCCCATCCATTACCTTTCAAATATCTTATAATAAGTTAGTCAACCCTCTGCAAGATTCCACTAGTTTATCTGTGTGTTTATTCCAGTTCAGCTGTTGATCCAATATCATCCCTAGATATCGAGTGGTTTGCACTGTATTAATGTTTTGCCCTTGGATATTTATGTCTATAATTTTTTTTTTTTTTTTGACAACCCTACCTTTACTGAAGATCATTCCTAATTATAACATGCTTTTGTCTTCGCTGCTTGAAATTATTACAAATTAAAGATGTTAGTAAACTTCTGAAGACGCACTGGGAATGAATTTATTCAAGCTGGCAAGCAGGGCCAGATTATCCATTAGGCTAAGTAGGCTGAAGCCAACGGGCCTGGAGCTCATGAAGGTCCGTGCATAAGGTAAAAATTTAAAAAATTAATAGATTCATGTACAAAAAGGAAATGATTGCAATCGCATTCATAACGTTCTAAAGAGACAGTAAAAACAAAAATAGAAGACTGTGATGTTGTTGTTGTTGTTTTGAAACGGTGATGGGTGGAGATCGGGCACTTAACAGCTGACCATTATTGCCTCTTCTCGTTCCATCTTGGTCTACCCTGTTCAACCTGAAAATTGGTTATAATTGGGGTATTTAGTGTCATTTTATTTACTAATTTTGTATTAAGTTTAAATAACTATTGTCTTTTGCAGTTGCTGGTTTTAATTTATATTAGTATTTGTCATTTTATTTTCAGTTGTTTGTATTGTATATAGATAGCAATTGTCATTTGCACTTGGTTTTAATTTGTATTAGGGTTTTTTTTTAATTCTCTTTGCCTTTCCTTGTCCTGTGAGTAGTTAATGGGTTTGCTAATTTTTCTGGTTTTATTTTGTTTAATGATTTGTTAGTTTTTGTTGCATAATTTCTATTTGGTTGAATGTCTTTTCTGAAGTACTAACCTTATATGTTTTCCTTTGTTTTATGTATATATCTTTTAAGTATTGATTGTGCATCTCCTGGGGCATCTATACTTAAAACCTTATCACCTGTCATGCCTATATTGTGACTTCTATAGTAAGTTTTTAATTCTAGCCTTTGTTGTTCGTACTTTTTACAGTAGATCAGGTAGTGGTCTATGTCATTCTCTTCCTGACATTCTTGGCAGTGAGGTTCCTCTATCATAAAGTATGCTGCACCGAGACGGAGACGCCACAGTTTTCTGTTCGATGGTATCTTTAATTCTTCTCTGACCTGGCACGTCCTTGTTGGTTCTTTCAGCAGTTTGAACGCGTGTCTGCCTTTTCTACTGTTCTTCCATGTTGTCTGTCTTCCATTCCTCGTTTATAGTTAGCTTCACTTGGCTCTTGATCTCCGACCTTCCCAGTCCTGCTCTTATATTGTTTTTACTCATTCTTCCATTCTTGGCGTTCTATCTGCCAACTTGTTACCAGCTATACCTATGTGTGCTGGAACCCACACTAGCCTCACACTACATCCTCTGTTCCCTAGTGATGTATTAATTGCTAGAATTTCTTCCTTTATGTCTGGCCGGCTACATTTACCTGGGTGTTCTAGTGCTTGTAGTGATGATAGTGAGTCTGTAAATGTCGTAACAGCTTCTGGTGGGTTATCTTCAATTATTTCTAAACTTTTTAAAATTGCTACCATCTCTGCGGTAAAAATTGAAGATCCCTCAGTTATACTGCAGCTTTTTTTAAATTCCCCATTGCGGTATTACAACTCCTGCACCTAGTTGCCCACTATCACCCTTGTATTCATCAGTGTAGACGGCCAGACTTTGTTTAGTTAGTTGATCTATGACCTTTCTACTTATCATTTTGGCTTCCTTATCTTCTATGTTTTGTTTGATCTTTTCAGTAAGGGAGTAGTCCTTGATTGGTGTTTTTAGTTCCCAGGGTGGTATTTTGCTTCTATATTTATTACTATTTTAAATTGTGTTTGATAGTTCTTTGAGCTTCGTTAGATCTTCTATAGTTCTCCAACCTGTTGGATATCTATCTTTGTTTAAGGGGACGTCCCATACACTTGGTTGGTTTTTGACAAATGCTTTATGTGCTGGGTGGGTCACTTCTTGTGCTACTTTACTCCAATAATTTAATCTTAGTTCTTTCCGTCTTAGACCAAGGGGTGGTATGCCAAGAGCTACTTCTTGCGCTTCTACTAGTGTTGATATAAATGCACCTGTAATGGTTCTCATGGCTGCATTTTGAATCCTGTCCAGTTTTGCTTTGTTAGATGCTGCAGCTGAGTCATAGATCAAGCTGGCATAATCCAGTTTCCCCCTGATGAAAGACTTGTAGAACATAAGCATTATTTTATTGCTGCCCCCCCCCCCCCCATCCATTACCTTTTACTATCCTTAGTATATTTAGGGGTCCCCTACAGCTTTCTACTAAATTGTCTATATGTTTATTATAATTGAGTTGTTTATCTAAAGTTATGCCCAGAAATCTTGTTGTTAAGGATGTACACATTTTCTGACCTTTAATGGTTATATTGATTTTGTTATTTATTTTTTTTTAATTTCCTTTGCTGAATATCATACCTACTGTTTGTTTACATTAATTTGGAAGCCCTAACTTTTCATCCACTCTGAAACTTTGTCTCTTTGTTTTTGTAGTTTTTATTAAACATGGTCCAAGTTTTTTCCAGATCGCCAATTGGCACAGTCATCTGCAAATTGTGATACTGCATTCTTAATGTCATTAAATTCATCTGCTAAATCATTAACAGCTATAGTGAAAATTGAAGGAGAAATCACTGATCCCCGAGGAATCCCATTCTGTTATTCATATATTTCTGACCTATCATTATTTACATGTACAGCAAAATACTTGTCCTGTAAAAAGTTTTCTAGATACCTATAGGTTTTACCAGTAATTCCAATCTTTTGCATTTTGTAAAGAGCTCCATCTCGCCAGCATTCATCATATGCTCTAGCTACATCTAGAAAGACTGCCACTGTTTTCTCTTTCCTCTTGAACCCTAGCTTTACATCATGTTCTAATCTTACAAGCTGGTCTACTGTACTTCTGTCTGCTCTAAACCCTGCCTGGTTTGGGCTATATAACTGGTTTTTTCTAGGTAGAATTTAACTCTTTTATTCACAACAGTTTCCAGTATTTTACCTAGTTGTGATGTTAAGGAGATAGGCCTATATGAACTTACATCATGGGCTTCCTTATTGGGTTTTAGGATGGGTACTCGTATCATAGCTACTTTCCATGCTTTTGGTATCTTTCCTAAGCTCCAGATTTTGTTATAGAGGGAAGTTATTTTGTTTATAGTTTTTTTGGGTACTTTCTTAAGGATTTCATAACTAAGTATATCATGCCCTGAGGCAGTATTAGATTTCTCATTTATTGCACTAGTTACTTCTTCCTCTGTTATATCAGCATCTAAATAGTCTGTTTCATCTATCTGATCTGGTAGTTCTTTTGAAAACTGTATCCTAAGTCTTTCTCTTCTGTCATTTTCTTTCTGTCCAAGACTACTTTTTGCACTGACTTTATAGAAATACTCAGCAAGGGCATTAGCTTTTTCTTTATCTGTTTCTGCTCTCTTTGGTAGTTTGATTGTTGGCATTATTGTTTTCTTACTGTTCCCTTTGATTTAAGCTTTTTCCATACTTCTTTAATTTGGGTGCTAGGTTTAAGTGACTGACAAAACTCCTTCCAGTTAGTTTCTTTGGCTTTAAATATTATTCTGTTAGATTCATTCCTAATATGTTTATACTCATCATAGTTTTCTTCTGTTCTGTTATTTCTATATTTTTGTAAGGCCCCTTTTCTTCTCTCATGAATTTCTGCACAGCTTTTATTCCACCAGGCAACTGGTTCTTTATTCCACTGAGTTTTTTCTTTTTTTAGTTAATGTTATTTATTGGTTTTAGGTGCTGTGGCATATTTTTATTTGGTATATATTTTATTGCTATTTTCAGAATTTCATTGGTCAGTGTTTCTGCCCACAAGTTAGTATCATCTGTTTCCATGTCTTTATATTCCATCACCTCCAGGTCTGATTGGAAGGCTTCCCAGTTTGCTATTTTATAGTTGAAAGTCGGTTTGTCTGGTTCTGGGTTTGGAATGACGTTTTCGTGCATGGTTATTACAATGGGCAGATGATCTGAGTTTGTGTCTTGTAACACTTCCCAATTTACATTCGCTAGGTTGTTAGTTGCTATACTTATGTCTATTGCTGAGTCTGCCCTGTTAGCTTGTGGATTAATTCTAGTTGCAGTTCCATCATTTAGTATTAGCAGGTCATTGTTTTCTATAAAGTCAAGTAGGCGTTTTCCTGCATTGTCTGCATGTTGTCCACCCCAAGCATAATGATGGGAATTAAAATCGCCTACTATGACTGTTTTGGGGCCTAGTCTGGTGCTTATGGCTAGTATTTCTTCATCTTTAATTGTGCCATCTTTAGCGTATATATTTAATATTGTTAGATTGTTTGGTTCTGCTGCTATAGTTACCTGGATACCTTCTATGTTGGTTGTATCAAATATTTCCCAGTCTATAATTTTGAATGTTTCACTAACTAAGACTGCGATACCCCCTCCTCTACCTTCTTTCCTATCGTGCCTAAGTATCTTAAAGCCCTTACAACTATATCTACTATTTGGGTTTAAATGGGTCTCTTGAAGAGCATATATAGCGGTAGATCCTCCTGTCTCTGCTAGTAGGGGTGCAAAATTCTTTTGACACCACGACACTTACGGCAGAACATAGCAACAAAATATGAACAGGAAATAACAAACCAGAGTCTACCGCCGAGACAGAGACTGACCAAGGCTATGATTCATTATAGCTCACTTTTGTGCGAAGATGGCACTTGATGTGAATGTGGACGTCATGTTGTGTCCGCGAGTGTATGCCGTGACAAAGAATGAGCAGAATCATTGTGACAATCAAGCATGTTGTAAGAAGCGGCTCTTGTAAGACTGTTCATGTGGTTAGCAATCTTCCCTTATAACACAGATTGATTACTACATAAAATTCTACCACAAAAGCATATCAAATATTTTGGCGCTGTCTTTCTGAATGGGATCTAACTGGAATGACGATTAAAAGAGACAATATGAACCACCTCTACAACAGTAGAAAGAAGCTAACAGAGCAATATAATCACTATAAAAGATCAATTAAAGATATGGACGGAATATTTCTAGCAACTTCTGAAAAGATCAGCTCCATAAACCACTACCCCAACCCCCTTTATAATCCAGCCAGGAGAGAATAAGCCATCAGCCAACAAAACCACATGAAGCAGAAATAAATTTTATGGCGATAAATTTTATAATGCCGTAGGAGACCACGAATGGTGGCCGGAGAGTTAGAGAAAAAGGATGAGTCTAAAGAAAGAAGTAACCTTCAATCAAGAATTACTCATAGCGGTGAGGTAAATAGGAAGATCTAAGGATGAAAACTACAAAAAACTGATTGTTCTCGGTTTTTGTAAAATTTATAACCCCGCCACTATTCTACGAGATAAATATTTGTCACTATGTAACAATAGACTCGTGTTCAGAAAGTCCATAGCTGAAGGTATATATATATATATATATATATATATATATATATATATATATATATATATATATATATATATATATATATATATATATATATATAATATATATATATAATATATATATATATATATATATATATATATATATATTATATATATATAAAGATATATATATATATATATATATATATATATATATATATATATATATATATATATATATATATATATATATGTAGTGGGTTTGATGGTATTGTATGGTGGTGATGGTACTACGTGTGATGCATGAGGTCAGCTGTGAAGGCTCCTGAGATAAAATGTAACTGTGAATTGTCAGAAGGCCCTTCTCGCTACCACTACGACCTCACACTTATCTTTTTTTTTTTTTGTGTTCTAATGAATGTGGCTACGTTAAATGTCTAGGGTAATGATGTGTAATGTGGTGTGATAGTTTATAGACACACACACAGATATTTACTAAGTCTAATAATATTAACAAATGTTATAATACACTGAACTAACTCAAGTGTGTAAAAATTTTGATAGAAATTTTCTTACATTTATTTTGTTCTGGATCAAGTTTTATTTTGACCAGAACTTATAAAAGATTTAGAAATTATGAAAGAAATGCATGGAATATTACATAATAAATGCAAGAGTGTACATATGTATGTTACTAGACTATTTAGTTTTATTAATGTTTATAGTAGTCATCTAATTTGGGAGACCGTTTAATGGTTGTGCTGTTGGGGTGGCCTCATCACTCCAGTCTATATTGACTACACAGTGTCCAGTAAATTGCAGGAATTTTATGGGATTGTTAGTGACTATATGGAGTTGGTGAATTCTCAGCAGACCCAGTAAATAAATGCTAGCAAACCTCTGCTGAGCTGCTGGCTATAGTATGGTGTCCCACTGAATATTATGTATTATTTCTGGGAAATCACCACTAAATTACACTGGACAGACTTATTTTCTCAAATGTACGTCCGTACACATTTTTTTATCATTTTATCTTTTCCCAAAAAAGTCAAAAGTACATCTCAATTTTTAAAATGTACGTCGGTCACAATTTATCTTTTTCCCACAATTTCACTTGTTTTTTTGGACTAACACGTGTAAAACTGCACGAACCTGCCTCCTAAGTTATTTTTAGCCACTACTGTCCGCTACTCCCCCCTCTCTTGCATTCTAACTAGATTTGAACACTTGAGTCTCAAGGTTACGATTTTTGTGCAAATAGTGGCATGTTTGATTCAATGCAGTCTTTCGCTGATGTGAACAACCCCGTCTTTTGTCATTATCTTTCTTATTATCTGTCCGTCTGTATAAATGAAAGTATATTATTTCACTGCTCAGAATGGGCCATCCGGCCAGCTAAATTTTATATTCCTAACATTAATATTCAATTAATATTGTCGGCGTCTGTGGCCTAATGGATATGAACGCAGTTTCATAATCCAGATATACCAGGTTCGAAACCTGCTGCAGGCGGTTTGGTAGCAAATCGCTTTGTGTGGATTTTTAACATTGGTATAAAGCGCCGTACCGTTCAGAAAGCAATGGCAAACTACTGAATGAAAAAATTGCCTAGAAAAATCACAAACAGCCAATAAAAGCTGGGGTTGATTGCCACGTCCTGTAAAGGATAAGCAACTAACTTTAACATTAATATTAAGAAAAAGTTACTTTTTGAATTTTGTAATATTTCAAGCATCTGCGTTTGCCGCTGAATTCAAATAAAAGGCTTGGTATCGCAAAAGCGTCCAATAAATGACTGTGGCGTATCATATCCAAGGTCCCTTCTGTCGAATTCCTTACTTTATGTCAACTTGGTGGGGGGGTGGGGGGAAACGTGACTTTTCCTCCTTGCCCCACCAATTTGCGTCCATTAACCTCGCTAGTTCAAGTACGCGTTCAGTCAGATTTTTGTCTTTTGATCCTCGTTCCGTTTTGCCTTCAAGTCTAACACCTGCTGACCCGCGGCGCGGGCGATCATGTATTCCAGCAGCTTACGCATTGGTTTTTTTATCCCTACGTTGTATCATTGGAGATATTTTGACGTTGTATCACTGTTAATTTTTACGACACATCTCCCCACCTGAAAACATGCCTACGGCAAGTTCTATAACCAGTGATACACATAGACAAAATCTCTCCTTACGCCTGCCTGTAACTGTCTGTTTCTCTTGTCGAGGTGATCACTGGCCCAAGACAGTATACATGTTGTTAGGTGTGTAGTGCGAGCGTATGATGAACTGGGTGTGGGTGCGAATGAAGGCGCGAATGTGTTTAGGCTCGTATAGATGTAGACCCTGGAACCCATACTCTCACATGCAGTAATCAAGGATGCTTGGACACTGCAGGCATGTTTCAAAACATTTAATGACGAGAACACACATAGTATCAACAGGAACAGTCAGTGTAACAAGGTCATGCTGACCGGAAATCGATAGGTATACAGTTGGCATTCAAAAAGGTAAACATCGGAACAGACGTGCATGGTCAATAGCAAAGTTCTTCAATAATGACAGTTCGTAGCGTCGCCCTTGGATTCTCTGACTAAACGCGTCAGATGCCTTAGTCACTTTGACACATAGGTGCAACTTGGCATTCCCCGCCAATTGCACATTATCAGGCTGTAGTATAATAGCCGAAAGCACAGGCCTCGTTCTGACGTCGGCTGTGTACTTCTGTTAAATAGGTTATCATCAACCCTGCAGTAATGCTTATTGTAGACATAAATCCCGCCAATCTGCGGTTCCCACAATATATCTTCGTCACTGGATTTCTGGACAATATAAAGACTAACAGTCTTGGATGGCTACCTCGAGCACAAATATATAAGTTCTGAAATATATAGGATCGGTGAGCTGCAGTTCACACTAAGTAATCCTTTTACATGTTCTGCCACCGAAAAGCGTAATAATGCATAAAGGTCGGTATTACCTGGAAAATGAATCCTCAGAACATAACAAGGAATTCTGTCGTCATCCCGACGCACAGAGATTCACTGGGGAAAACTGCCATAGCAGTTACTTCGAAGATTCTCCCCGAAAAAACAATGGACTCTTGGTCCCTTCAGAAAAACAGGACCTTCCCGGCTTGCCGGAAGTATAACTCTCTCCCGCTTAAAAAACCTTCCCATAGGCCTACGCCCGAACTGTCAACCTTTGACCCTAAAGGTCAAAACACAATGAATGAATAAACAAGGGAAGACAACCCCTAATCAACCTGACATCGCAGGTAAAGACACAATTATACTTATGATAAAACATAGGCAAATAACTTGACAGATGACTCCGTCGAAAATGACAGCAACATTACTACCACCCCCCTGTAAAAAAAAAATGAAATTTTTTTTTTTTTAATATGTCCATGAGCAAGATAGCACCAGTATCACTTCTGTGCTCATGCAAAAACTGAACCTAATATCAGGTACAATAGACGCAAATGGAAAGGCTGAAGAGCAATAGCATAACGAGTAGATCTCGAGCTCTTCAAATCCTTACTTTGCATAGCCGTAAGAGCTTTTTGGTCGGTTTCCATAAAGAAATGCGCGCCCAGAAGGAACCTTTGTAGCTTAAGAATGGACCAAACCATAGCCAACAATTCACGGTCCAAAACCGAGTAATTCCTTTCTGCCGCATTTAGCTTCCTAGAAATATACATTACAGGATGCAGAGTTCCTGAATATTCCTGCATTAGTGCCGCTCCAATCCCAGTGGAAGAGGCATCACTACGAAGGACAAAAGTCTTATCAATCGTTGGTAGTCTTAAGATAGGATGAGATGAGAACAAATTCTTAACCTGATCCAATGAAGATTGGCATTCTTGGGACCAACGCACCATATTAGGAGAACCTTTTTTCAATAACGTTGAAAGTGGTGCCATAATGGAGGACAGATTCTCAATGAATCTTCCATAGAATTGTATCAATCCCAAGAGACTACGCACTTGCTTTTTCGTCTTCGGAACCGAGATATTTAATATCTTTGAAATGTTTTGGTGCTCTGTCTTCAACAGACCATGACCAACTCGATGACCTAGGAAGGAAATTTCACTAAACCCAACAAAAGCTTTAGAGGGTTTAGCAGTCAAACTATGCTCACGTAGAGTAGATAGCAATTCCTTTAGACCCAAATAGTGTTCTTCCCAAGTATCGCTGAAAAGACAGATGTCGTCTAAATATGCAATGACATCTGCACGATCTGATAGAATTCGTCGCATCATGCGCACGAAAGTCGCTGGGGCGTTCATAAGCCCGAAAGGCATAAAATTCCATTGAAACAGACCCCTAGGTGTCGAAAAAGCAGTGAGAGGTTTGGCGTGTTCCGTTAGTGGGACTTGCCAATAACCTTTCGACAAGTCTAGTTTAGTAAAGAATTTAGCTTTAGAAAGTCTAATAAGTAGATCATCTAATAACGGCATAGGTTCAGCATCGAACTTCGTAACTTGATTTAATTTGCGATAATCAACGCAAAGACGTATGTTATTGTCTTTCTTTCGAACAATAACTATCGACGAAGAATAAGCTGAAGTGGATGGTTCAATTATTTGTAGTTGAATCATTTCATCCAATTCTTTCTCGACTTGTGCTTGAAAATGAATAGGTATTGGGTATGGTCTTACTCTGATCGGATTACGATCAGTAAGTATGATGTCATGTTCTATGACATCTGTGTGTCCAGGAATGTCGGTAAGGACATCCTGATATGATTGTAACGTAGAGGATACTTGACGCTGTTCCTCAAAAGACAAGTTGGAAGAGACTGTAACGTCTCTCCACGATTCCGTTGAAGTAAGTGGAATCGCAGGAAGAGGTAAGTTCACGTCAGAAAAAATAGTTTCCTCATCCTGTATAACGGACAGGGATGAGATGTGACCATGTTGGACTGGAGAGTCGTCCGTCGCCTGGAAAATAGGCTGCAAATAGTCTGGACGTTCAATAAACTCTGTTAGCATATTTATATGGAAGGTTTTATGCCTTCCATCCACATCGACAATATAGTCGACATCGGAAATTTTTGAGACTATAGTGTATGGACCTTTCCATGAAATGAGAAGTCTATTCTCTCTTGAGGGCAGTAAGACATATGCTTTGTCTCCAGGACAAAGTTGACGTAGGCGTCTTTTCCTATTAGCAAATCGCCTAGCTTTTTCTTTCGCAAATTCGGAAGATGAAGTTGCTAACCTGCACGATTCGATAATCTTTTCTCTAAGAGCTATGACATATTCATATGACGATTGTGTATCATCGTCAATATTATCGGAAGTTATCAAATCGTGTAACAAGGACATCGGACCACGCGGTTGCGCGCCAAAGACAAGTTCGAAAGGAGAAAACCCTGTATGCTCGTTGGGAACCTCTCTATAGGCAAAGAGGACTGCAGGTAAAACCCTGTCCCAATCTTCAGGATGATCCTCCGTTATCTTGCCAAGTAAGTTCTTTAGTGTCCTGTTAAGACGTTCTACCAATCCATTGGACATTGGATGATAAATACTACTGAGAGACCTTTTAATGTCTAGCGTAGCCATTACCTGAGACATAACGTCCGAAATTAACTGAGTGCCGTGATCCGACAGTATTTCTCCGGGGAATCCCAGACGAGAAAATACGAGCCAAAGAGCATCAGCGATATCGACAGTTGATATGCTCTTCAGAGGAATAGCCTCTGGCCAACGCGTGCACATGTCCACGCAAGTGAGGATAAATTGGTGTCCTCTGGCTGACTTAATCTTGAACGGACCAATGATGTCTATAGCCATTTTCTGAAACGGCCGAATCGGAATATCTGCAGCCTGAATAGGAGCAGCATGTCTCGGACCCCTAGACTTGACCTCTTGACAAATTTTGCAAGATCGGCAATAAATTCGGATGTCTTTATTCACGAATGGCCAAAAGAAGGACGCAAGGACTCTAGTTTTAGTTCTGGAAAAACCCATGTGTCCAGCACACTGAGAATCGTGTGCATGCCGAAGAATTAAGGCTCTCATACACTTAGGCACAAGAATTTGCGAGTGCATAGACTTGTCCGAGTGTTGTACCATTCGTACCAATATACCATTCTTCATAGTGATATACGATTTGTGATTCGTATTTTGATTGGGATCCCCTTTCTTTGCAAGAAGGAAGAATTTCTTCAAAGAAGGATCCTCTTCTTGACGTTTAACAAACGAGTCATGGGAAATCACCAAGTGCTCGTCTTGGCTATCAACTTCATTACTATTATCAGATGAAGTTGGGGGATTAAGAGCTTGAGCTCTTGTCACCACTGCATTGACCGTTTGAATGTTTTTTTCTTCCCAACTAGAAATTTGTTGCGGGGTGCATTCCTTAACCCCATGAATACGACCGATTATAAGATCCGCAATAGGATTAGGAAGAAGACATGCATGGACCTCTCCTGTGAAGAAAGGAGTGTCAATCCTAATAATAGCAGTAGGATAGCTTTCCATAGTACCACCAAATGTAACACATTTGATTGTTTTTCCAGTGGCACAGCAAGGATCTATCAGAGACTCCCTAACCCCGACGGTAGTACATCCCGAATCGAAAAGTACTGAGACTAGCCTATCATTTATTAGACCTTTATGTAAGATGAGAGATCCTCTCCCATCATGCGCAACTGTAGCAGGTAGAGCAGGAAGAGGGTGACCACAACTTAGCGTAGATACAGTCGATGAGTCAAACAATGTTAAGCATTGGGGGCATTCAGTTGCTCTCCCAAAATCGAAAGCACAACCAGTGATAGCCCTAGAGTTACCACTATCATTTACTGTATTACAGGCTCCATCAAACTCTTGTTGTGCAGAGTTTGCCTGTTGGAAAGGTCTTTTCTTGTTAAATCTAGGTCTGCCTCGATTATCGTTTCCCCTGTAAATTATTTCGACTATCATTTCCCCTGTAATTGTTTATCATATTGCCTATTGTAATCATCATTCCGGTTTGAATCCCGGTTTCTAAATTCACCATCGTCATAATCTTGACGTCGAGAATGATTACCTCGAAAATTTGAATAGTTATTATTTGGATAGCCTTTGCGAAAGTGTCTCAAATTATTACCACTAAAATTACGAGAACTACCATCTTGTCTCCAATTCATAGACGAAGAACCATCATGTGTTGGATTACTCCGCTTCTGAGTGTAATTTTGATTACTTCCCCTATTCCAGTTTTGTTGAGCACCCTGAAATTTTTTTTTGAAATTAGGGCCATATGGTGTTGCCGAAGCAGCTGGCAACCCTTCTTTCACTTTAGAATTGCTAACTGTAGCATGGGGATGTGCTGTGGCATACTGACAACAGTATTCCTCCATATCTTTTAAGTTTTTAGGCTTACGCTCATGAAGGAATGCAAGAAAAGAATCATTAACAGATGACAAAACCTTATCTCGCAATAATAAGTCCATTAGACCTTCATATGTTTTCTCAGTCTGAGACAACTCAACCCATCGTGTAAATGTACGACGTATCTTTGTAACAAAATCAGAGAAATCTACTCCATTTTCTGGCAACATTGTCCTAAAACGAAGACGATAGTCTTCTTCTTTTAGTTGGTATTTTTTTAGCAATGCTGCCCTGACAACATCATAATTAGTCCTCTCATGTTCGACTATTGTCATAAGAGTAGTCACTGTGTCACCTGTAAAAAATGGCATCAGTTGTTCAACATATTTTTCCTTTTTTATGTTATGCGTATCGCACAAAAATTGGAATCTATCTAGATAATCTGCTACGTCATCCTTTAAAGGATTGAAATGAGGCAATTTAATCCTACTAACAAACTCCTTTGTCGTACTCGAAGTTGTTTGCTGAGCACCCGTACTCGCCAATTTCAATTTCTCTAACTCCAAAGTTGCGAGTTTTTCATCAAGTTCCATCTTTTGTTTTCTTTCCTTCAATGTTTCCATTTTTCTAATTTCAGCCTCAGCTTGAGCTTTCCTCTCCTCTGCAGCAGCTTGAGCTTTCCTCTCCTCTGCAGCAGCTTCTTTGTCTACTCTCTTTTGTTCAGCTTCCTTGTCTAATCTCTTTTGTTCAGCCTCTTTGTCTAATCTCAAATTTGTTCAGATTCTTTGTCTAATCTCTTTTGTTCAGCTTCAAATCTCCTTTCCTCCTCCACCTGCATCTTGCAATTTCTTTTGTTCATCGGCAGCATATCAGCTTTCTCTGTCTAGCCTTTTTGTTCCGCAGCAGCTTTTCCTCTCTTCAGCAGCTAATGCTTGTCATACTGAGCAAACAGACCATTGTTCTAAACTGTTCGACCATTTTTATCAAGGGCCTTCCCATTGTGTAATAAAGTACTCTAATGTAGACATCTTGTCTAATGAGATCAGTAACTTGCAGAAGTAAAATATATTAAATTATCCCCACTTTAATGGAGACAAGGGACTTGTATACTCACTTCCAAGTCTCAAAATGATAGACTTGTATACTCACTTCCTTTGAATATGTATTTCAACGGTTTGTGTGTGGGGGAAGCACGGA
>JAMPIV010020994.1:0-22121 GCA_024509875.1 Oreohelix idahoensis
ACGTGTATTTATTTGTTTCCTCTAACATGACATAAACGTGGGTGCGATGTGACGACCTAACTGATGATGGAAGATTCAGTTGGCAAGAAGATGAAGAGGAACTGTCTGAAGATCTTGTCTTGATTTGAACTATCGTCACTGAGCTTTAGCTCGTGGTGATTTTGATGCCATAATATGAAAACTGTGCAGTGCTGGGTGAGAAGAAGACGCTGGCGATGGATAGGACACACATTGAGGAGACCTGTTGATAGCATTACAAGGCAGTCAGTGTTCTGGAATCCCCATGGAAAGAGAAGCAGAGGTAGACCAAAAAAAAACGCATGGAGAAGAGAACTAGATACAGAAGTGAAAATGATAAGTGAAACACGGAAAGACCTTGAGCGGATGACACGTGACAGGAGGACTTGCATGTGTTTGTTGAAGGCCTATGCTCCCCGGTGAACTCAAGGGTATTGATTGATTCAGGTCTGCTGTATAATGTGTTATCAATGGTTGGATTTTTTTGTAAGAGGAGTTGTCTTATCTCTTGCAGTGCTGTGCAAAGCAGCAGGTGATGTTCCACTGTTTCATTTCATATAGATGTTGGCAGTTTTCACTTTTTGGATTGCCTTTTTGGGCCGATTCTATTGCTAGGCGAGTTACTGTCTGAAGGTTTCGTTGACCAGGTGTATTTTGTCAAGAATCTAAGCGTCAGAAACGAGGCACAGAAAGTGTTGGATGTAGAAGAAACAGATTAAACAGTGGAATTTATGATTGTTCCGATTCAATAAACTTCACGTGCGAAAATCCTGCTATTGTCTTGTTCCAATTTATGCTTCATCATTCTACAGAATTAAAATACATACTATTATATTACCACGCCTAGCCAGTTCTGTTTGTTGATGTGTTTGTTTGTTATATTTACTTGTGTGTGTTTTGACATAGGGTGCGCCTTAACAGTCTTTCATGTCTTGTACACATGCCTAATATATATACGTATAATGATTTTCCTATCGCGGCATAGTTGCCGGGGTTCGGGATCAAAACCTGGTCCCGTCACATTACAGCCTTTTTCTTTGATCCATAACCGCCAACAATCAAAGCAGTCAGCGGCCATCACGCCTGGTGGCGTCCTGTAGGGCAGCAACAAATTGATTCCACTTTGCTCGGTCGGTGGCCATCCTTAGTACAGTGCCCCAACTCTGCTTCATTCTTTGCATCTCGGCTTCCACAGTTCTCCGCCAAGTTGTTTTTGGTCGGCCTCTCTTTCGCTTTCCCTCGGGGGTCCATAGCATAGCTGTTCTTGTGATGGTATCAGGGTCCCTTCTGAGGACGTGGCCAACCCAACTCCAGCGTCAGCCAGCTATGATGGTGTGCATGTCCTCCTGGTTACTCCGAATAAGTAGTTCCTGGCTGCTGATGGTGTTTGGCCAAAAGATTCGGAGAATTTTCTTTAGGCAGATGGTGTGGAACGAGGACAGTTTCGACATTTCCTTCTCTGTTACTCTCCAACATTCCGCACCCTAGAGAAGCACAGAAAGTACACAGCTCTCATACAGTCTTAATTTGGTGTTTGTGCTGTACTGGGAAGACTTCCAAATGTTGTTGAGAATAGCAAAGGCTGTTCTCGCTTTATTCATTCTGTTGTTAATGTCCTTGCGTGTTCCGCCGTCAGGTGTTACTATGCATCCTAGGTAAGTAAATGTGTCTGTCTGTTCTAACTTCTGGTTCCTTACTGTTATTGGCTCAGGATTGCCCACATTTAGTGTCATGACCTCTGTCTTCTTCAGATTGATGTTCAGTCCAACCAACCTGCTGGCCATACTTATTCAGTCTATCAGTTTTGTCTTGAATGTGTTGATGTGAATGCGCGATTAGAGCAATGTCATCTGCATATTCCAGGTCTTCCAGTGTAGAAAATGTTGTCCATCTAATTCCTCTTGGACTGACCTCTGTTGTCCGGCGAATCACCGAATCTATGGCTGTCAAAAATAATGTTGTTGATAAGGGGCATCCCTGTCGTACTCCTGTTTTCACTTCAAAAGTTACATTGCTCAATCCAACACTGCACATAAAGTTAGAATAGAGGCTTTTTATGATGTAAACAATGCGGCACATTACAATCTACACAGCTGTAAATTGGTACCAGGCACTGAGCGTTGTTTTTTGTTCTCTATACAGAGATATCGTTCGCCCCGTGAACACCATACCGTAGACCAGTTGTTCCCAAAATGGGCAGTACCGCCCCCAGGAGGCGTTAGGAGGATCTAATTGAACAATAACTGAAAAGGGAGCATCAGGGGTGTCTATGACAGTAAGGGGGTGGTTGAAAATTTGTCAGGCTAAATTCAACAACATAACTTAGTATAATGATTACATGTATATGTGGTTAATTATACACGGCCTTGGCGTGAGCGCGTATATCACTGCACCAGGCCCATCCATCTCATTGAAAAAATATAATAAAAATGAAGTAGGTGGGGTAGCTAATGTGCTTTCATATAATTGTGATGAAAGTTTTAAAAATTAAATTCATAAGTAAGCGTATCCATAGTTTTATATTACAACTGAGAGTAGTATTATTATATTACAACTGAAAGTAGTATTATATTATTACTATTATATTACAACTGAAAGTAGTATTATGTTACAACTGAAAGTAGTATTATATTACAACTGAATAAAAAGAGCAGTTAATTGTCGCTGTTTTGAATTTGCAGTTGCTTTTATCATCCTCTTTTTACATTGTTAATGTAATGCAGGGAAATGGAGCGGGCGCTGGGGATGTGCTGTGGGAGTCAAGCAGGGCAGTGACCAGACAAAGTTTGGGAATCACTGCTTTAGAGTGTAGGCCATTGTTGCGAACAAAGATTAATGGGATCGAATATCTCCACTAATGTCGCGGGGTTCTTTACTAAATTGTAATGTTGAGAAGGTGGTGTGAATCTTCCCATGTTGTGTTAGTGAGTGGTCTGTAGGGTTTCTTGTTGTTTGGTGATGGCTTCTTTTGACTTGATGGTGTGTTAGGAAGTGTTCTGTGAGACTAGGCAATGCCCACGAAATTACAGACTGCACAACACATCTGGAACACCACACTTAGATAAAATGTTCTCGGACGCTTGGCATAGACGACTTCTACAATTTATTTACGTAATACTTGATATTCCATTATATGACACATTACAGTTCCAAAACAGTTTACAAATATATTCGTCGATTTTAGCCAATATGGACGCTTGGCACTCCAGCAATCCTGCTGGTGATTTCTAGGAAGATGTGTACCGAATTTCTGCGGATAGTACTGTAATGAAGTCTGAATTTTTTCTCGGCATCATTCAACATTTATCACTGCGCAAACCCTGTGGATATAACTGACCAATGAAACGCCAGCTTAGTACAAGTAGTGTCAGAAGATACGCTAGGTTATTCGAGACAATAAAAGTGTAGATGTTGATGATATTTCGGAAGGCAGTATGCAAATAATCATGGAGTACATGGATAAAGAAGTACCCATTTCGATAATAGGGGTCATTAGCTTTAGGCAGATAGCAATAGATTCACTGGATGTGTTGTAGAGCGGACGTTATTATGAATAGAAGACAGTGGAGCATGAACCATGTTGTGTTTTTCCCTGTTTCGGCTGCTCCAGTGAATAGTCGGATAAACTATAAGATACAGTGGATAGGCAAAGTGATACTGCTCATTCATGAGTTAAATAAGCTTAAGATGGAGGACATCGGTGCAGAAATAAGGATTCCAGAACTATTTTAGATTTACTATCTAAGCACACCTTGCCTTGCCTACATTATTTTGGATGCATGCAAACGTACTTTGGGCTAGTTGTCATCTTGTACACCCGCAAGTCCACTATATAAGGGGCGAGAACGAATGACACAGACACACTCGCTGCCTAATTCAAACTACAGACACAGAGCACAGCATTTATATCACCTCCATTGCAATCTGCAGAAGTGTGAGCAGACTGTGTAACCATTGAAAACCTGTCTGTGACTGAGGGTAAGCGAGATGTTAATTAAATATATATATATATATATATATATATATATACTATATATATATATATATATATATATATATATATATATATATATATATATATATATATATGGTAATAGAATCATAATATAAACACCTAATATCTATATATATCATCAAAATCTCAGTGTTTTAAGGTCATATTGGGTATGGTGAAGCATCAGCAGATCATTGTGTTCCAAGCAATGCGTACAAGTGTTCTGTTTGATGTTATCAAGGTAAAACCCGTTTAAGTGTAGGAATCATTGTGTTATATTACATGCCCAAGTAAAAGGCCCAAGCTTTCGAATGGATTGAGTTGACCAAAAAGTGGTTCTGGTGGCTCCTGCAAGTGGTAGCAAATGCGTTGGTTTAGTTTAATTGTATTAAATCAGTAGAACGAATGGATTGAGCTAGTTGGTCGTGGAAAGCATTTTAAAGATATTAGGCTTGCTGGAAAGGACTATCCAAACTGGAGGAAAGAATGACTATAACAGATTGATTTTATGTATTATTTGATATACGATGACACAGTGATTACCATAAGACCTATATGATCTTATAGAAACAAATCATGGACAAAACTGTAACAAGTGAATTACTGAACTTTTGTGCTAGAACTGGAACGAATTGTGTTATTCATGACTTACTATGTCTCTTGTGATTAACCACAGCTTGTCTGAACTGTCTCATTATACCTCCTGACTGGCTAAGGAGACAATGAGCGATACTACGTAGGTTGTACATTGTTTCAGGTTATATCCTGCCCTGAGTGTCATAAAAAACCTATAGTGACCAAGTCAGCAAATAGATGTTCAAGTTTGTCAGAGCTTTTGCCAGTATTATCTGTGTTATCTTGACGAGTGGAGGACCCGCAGTGGTGGGGTTCTATCCAATCATACTGCTGTACGAGGCCTAGGAAGGACTTTGTTTCAGATAAGTAGCTCAGTGTGGGCTACTTCAACTTTCAAATACCATAAACCCACCTACGAATAGACTATGTGGTGACGAAAAGACTGTGGTGTATATAGAAGACATTTGACAGTCATATGAGTCATAAAGTAACCTTTATATTCCTCTATACAAGAAAGCACAATAATAGAGACAGATTCCATCAGGAAGCAAGAAAACATTGAATATGAACTATGTTAGTTTAAGACATTAACTGTAAATGTGTTATGTATATATAAAAGTGACCCATAATTTATTTTGCAACCAACTGAATTTTATTTGAAAATTAACGAAGAACAGAGAAGAAAAGATCTTGTATATAAATAAACTAAAAATTGTACCCAGAGTCTTCAGTGAATTATTTAAATTTAGTTTAAAGTTCTTGTTATGTAGTTAATTACCCCTAGCAGAATCATTATCTAAGGTTAGTCTGGAGAGAAGCCCGTATGAATCTAGATAGTACATTACCATCTCATCTAGGAACCTATACAGCTTGAACATACCTTTGATGTCGATACACCATTACTCTTTTCAGAGAATGGGGTATTTCTTGTAAAATCAGTCTCTTATCTGGCACTATCCTGGTATCATCTAATACATCGATTTGTCCAGGATAATATCACCATCATTATATCTTTCCTCTCGCTTCAAGCACATACAAGTCTGTCGTTGACTTGTAGATAATGACCTGGCTACTTAGTTCCCGGGCGAATACGCTCTCGTAGTTAATAGGACTGTCACCAGACATGTCACATGCACTGTCACCTGGCATGTCACATGCACTGTCACCAGACATGTCGCATGCAATAAGAACTCGTGGTTTCTATGAAGATAATGTACTTCTTGTATATTTAACTGTTCTCAAACGAACGTACATGCTGCAATCAGCCATCACTGAGTTACACAGCTGATACTTTGAGCTTACATGTAACTATCAAACTGCAATAGATTTATCACGTTGAGATATACATAACCAATAATTATTACACATACATGAATATAATGGCTTGAGTCACACGCACGCACACACACTTACTGTCCCTGTCTTCGCGATCGTTATGAGCAGTCGTTCACCCACGTGACTTCGTGAGCCATCATGTCATGACTGTTTATGAACAGTAATATGAGCCCTTCTCATTTGTGTCAAAACAACAACAATCATCATCAACAATGGTATGTGAACATGTACACATAGCTGAGAGGGTGTTTCGAGGTGCAAAAACTTCCATACCAAAATACTCAAACTATCCAAGTTACTTCACATCACGAAATAGTCCTAAACAGCCATAGACTTTTAAATATGTCGGTACTTAAAGTCCTATTCGTGTTATTTCGCTGCAGTAAAAACCATGGATGATAAAGGCAGTCCTATATAAGATACTGCCTTAGGGAAGTAAAGTATCAGAGACATCACTTTACTAGATCCAGCTATATGAGGTAATGGTGACCTGTTCCCTTCCTGGCTGCCTTTGTTCGATTGGCGGAGGGGTGAAACCAGGTAGATTCACGCTCCAGTCTACCCAGCTGTAAATGGGTACCTGACTCTGATCTTGAGTTAAGGAAGGCAAGTGTACATGCTTATTACCATACATATCATAATCTTTATTCTCCAGAAAATGCATTGATATGTACTGACATGATATAATAAAATACAACATGGCATATAGGAGAATCATTAGAATCTACTTAAAGTAAATTTACATAAATTCATACAGCGTTAATGAAGGCTGTTACCACAATACATAAATACATTCATACATACATATATAAACATATACGTTGATTCGTATGCCACAGATAGGGCTGGAATACGAGTGTCGCCCCGTGTAGTCCCGGGGGGTCTGAGAAGAGACACAGACAGAATAAAACTAATGTACCCCAATGCATGTCGTATCAGGCGACTAAAACCAGGCTGTGAATGAGAGCTGGCCGCCTCATCGTGTAAAACAAATTGTTACATAAACCGATGGTTTGTGCAGGCTTCATGCGTGGGGAATAAGCTTCAGTTGTGGTTCAATGCTCCGCGAGGAACGCAGAGGAAAATAATGAATGCGGACGTTAAAAGCATGACCTTTGTATTACAAGTCTGCCACAGATTATCTTACTTACTTACTTACTTAGTCGTTCCCCTTCTACCGTGAGGTGTAGAGGTTTGGAAGATAGAGCGCCAGACTATCCTATCAGCTGTCTTCCTCCTGGCCTGGTTCCATTCTAGTCCTCGGTCCTTCAAAGATTGTCTAATGTTGTCCTCCCAGCGGACTCTGGGTCGTCCTGGGGGTCTGGATCCCTGGCTCTTTGTTTCCCATGCTTGTCGTGGTAGCCGATCTTCTCCCATTCTGCAAAAAATGGCCAAACCATCTTAGTTGGGACTGTTCTACTTGGGTATGCAGGGGATGGGATTTTAGGCCTTGACGTATCGTCTGGTTGCGGACCATGTCTCTTCTTCTTTCTTCATCCACCTTCCTCAGATACCTCATTTCTGAGGTTTGGATCTGGCTTTTATGGGTTGTAGTCATTGCCCATGACTCACATTCATATGTCAAGACTGGGACATAGGTGGAGCGGTATACAGCCATCTTCGTTTTCTTACCAACCTCTCTCTTGCTGAGGAATCCTCGATTTATGGCCTGAAAAATTCTCCCAACTGCTGCTTTTCGAGTGGCCAACTCTTCTTTGATGCCTCACTTTCGGTCTATAATAGCTCCGAGATATTTAAAGTGGTCGACCTGCTCCAGAACCTGTTCTCCCAGCTTAATCTGATGTCTTCTTTCTTCTCGTGATATCACCATGGATTTTGTTTTAGAGCTGCTTATGACCACCCCTCTCTTCTCCAGCTCTTTCTTCCAGACTTGCAGGTTGGATTGGAGATGTGCCTCTGATTTAGCGATCAGGGCAACATCATCAGCAAATGCCAGCTCTGAAATACATACCTGTCTCATCTTCCAGTACCCCACTGAATACTTTCTCGTTCTCTCCTTACATTACTTGATAACATCGTCCATGAGGAGTATGAAAAGATAAGGTGGCAGGATATCACCTTGTCTTACACCAGTGGTGGTCCTGAACTCTTCTGACTTATGGTTTGCTGTGGCAGATTATGATAATTGATTTCATATTTCTATTTTCTTATCTTCATTTTTCTATTTTTACCTAGCTTCACCAACGCCTGTTGGGTTTACTTATACCTCCTATTACTCAGAAATCTGTCCCTCTTTTCTCGTATTAGCACTCATTTAATGCTGGTCGCTATTATTTCTTTGATGAGAGTCTATCAGAGACTATTAGCTACGCTAGCTGTAATTTTAACACCAGCGCCAGAAATCAAATCGTTTTAGAGACAGACCGCGACCAGATTTGAATAAATTTGAGTGGATATTGTGAACCTAAGGGATAAATCTTTACCTTTCCCTGAATCCGTTCGTGATAAGTAATTAACACGACGAATCGGGAGATGTAAAGATATTGCTCGCTTGAATACGTGCAGAGGGACGAAGGAAACTCACACTGATTAGCGCATTGCCGATGTTTGGTCTAAGCGTGAACGAAGATCCTGGGTTTTCGGCTTTGAATTACGTATAAGCCGAAAACTGAACGTAGAATTTCCCGTAGGTGAGAGGTCTGATTTTGGGAGGGATAATTAACTATCTTCTTTCATCTTTTAATATATATACCACAGAAATCTAACTCAATTCATTCAGTACCTCACTGATTCCTCTAGACTAACTAGCTTCGATTCTAGATATACTTGTAAAAGTAAATTTCTTAGTAGTCGCTGGAGATTAGTCTTAGTAGCTCGGTGTTGAATTAAATACTATTTTAGTAGTTTGAGTGATTTAATCTTTTTAAATCGTAAATTATATTTTGCTAGTTATTTTCTGTGCAGAGTGATTTACTAAGTTAGGTCCGTTATATTATTTCTCTAAAGATTTACTGTGTTACAGTGGATAGCAGAAGAAATAAATATTTCTAGCTTAACTCTTCCAGTCATAAATAAATTTTATTAACTGCTAGTAACCAGTCAGAGAATATTTTAACCAACTAGTAATGCACTGATTCATTATGAGTATTGACGAAATATGTATTTATTTCTAATTCATGATGATGGATTTTTTTTAAATGACTAGAATTTATTTCACGGTAGTTTTTTTAAACGATGAGACTAGCTCTAAGCTTATAGTTTCTAAGTTATGTTAAATAACCGAAGTGAATAATATATCTTCTATGTTACGCGGGGTAAGGATAGGATTGTAAATTATAAAATACATTATGTTAAGAATGTGTATTTTCTTCCTATACAGTATTTGGGTCAAACCCTACAAACTTACCAGCGGCTTTCATTCCATATGAAACGGAAATAAACTTTATCAAAGAACATTCTGATATAAGATCGGGTTTTTTCAAGATGACTTGTCTAGTCTCGTGGTACACCCAGTAAGAGACCGAGCACCAACCCAAAATAATATTAAGAATAAATGATAACTGGACTTATAGCATATCCAGAGTTTTTTTCCCAATTTCATAAACATTCAGCCTGTTGTGGCTACCAAATTTAACATTGACAATACCTTTATAACGACCACGTGTTGTGAAGAAGAGTGATCCTGAACCGATTTGTTTACCTGACATGTGATGTAACTATTAAAGATTCCAAGCTAACTTACACTGTGACATTTAGATCTCTTAATTATTTTACTACCTGGACAAAAATTGAAGCGACCTTTACCAGCATCCTACTTACCAGAGTAAATCAAGCGTTTCCCAACATTTTGCTTAATTAGTCGTTAGAGAAACTGGGGCTTGATTCGCCAAACAACCACCCGTGGATGGGATGTGGGTGCCATTAACTATTGTTCCTGATGTGGTGAATGCACCTTTATAGGTAAGAAAGATTGAATTTGTGATCACAGGTTTGTCAGAGCGAGAGAAAGCGTGAGAAGAATAATTCTATTTGAATATAACCCATGTACTTATTTTGTATTTGCTTATGCAAGTTTTGCTAATGCTGTTTTCCTCTTAGAATAGATAAATGTATCAACTCTGTTCTTAACTGTAGAGGGAAATCCTAGACCATAGTGTATAAATCTTAACGCTTTGAGGGTTAATAACTTTCTTCTAACGGGATTCTTGTGTCTCAGCAGAGGGAGGGAGGATTACACATATGAGTCTAACTCTTTAATTAATTCCTTAACTTATGTTCATTGTATTTGATTTTGATATTCACATGATAGTGTTGTTGTAAAGTTCTTTATGATAAATAAAATTTACATAAACTTAATTTACGTGTGTCGGTCAGCTTGTCCCCAAAGATCAAAATTCCATAGATATAGTTTTCACGTATATGTGTCTAATTGTCGTCACGTATCTGTTTGTGTGTAGATGTGAGTGGGTGAATATATCAATATATATATATATTTACGGGAAGGTCTGTCTGATCCAAGAACCTCAGTCGTATTCGATAGGGTGGATTGATTATATCTAAAATCCAGGGACAGATTTTTACATTTCACCATTTCACTTGTGAAAAATCTATTTCTTTACCTGATCTCTCACTGAGCTATCACCTGTTCTAGTCCTATTCAAGCTGGGCCATAATTGATCTTAATTACCCTATCTAAAATATACGACATTTGCTGTCCTCACATAATTTCTGCAAGACTTGTAGAAGCTCTGTATAGCATGAATCAGAGGTGCTGGAATGTTCTTCCTTGCCAAACAGTCCCAAAGTCTGCTCCAGGGGACCCTGTCAAATGCCTTTTCCAGATCTATGACACAAAGATGGATCTCACTCTTATACTCAAGGGCCTTTTCACTCAGCTGTCTGAGTTTGAAGATTAGGTCTTGAGTACTTCGGTTTGCTCGGAATCCGCACTGGACCTCATCCAATTGTGGCTCAGCTAGGCGTCGGAGTCTCTGCTCTAGGATTCTAGAGTAGATTTTACCAGGGACACTGAGAAGGGATATGCCTCTATGGTTTCCACATTGTCGATTTTCACCCTCTTTGAAAATTGGTGTTATGATGGCAATCTCCCAGTCCTTTGGTATGGTCTTGTTGCACCACGCTGCCTGTAGGATCCTTAAGAGTAATAGGTCGCCTGATGCTCCCATGTACTTAACCATTTCTGGTGTTATACCATCATGCCCTGCTGCTTTGCCCATCTTGATTTTCTCCAGTGCTGCCTTCACTTCTTCCATCTTTATGTCATCTTCATCACCATTTATTTCCTCTTCCTGTGCTAGTGGTTATCATTTCTGATGCTTGACCTTGCTCACCATCACGGAGTTCTGAGAAATATTTTTCCATCTTTCCATTACTTCCTTCGGGCAGTAAGCAATTTGCCTTGCTTGTCCTTTATAAATTTGAGAGGGCATTGTTTTTCCTTCCTCGTGTTCTTTAGGGTCTTATAGAACAATTTCTGGTTTTCTTGCGCATCTTTTTCTAGCTTTTCTCCAAATTCTTCCCAGTACTTTTGTTTTCCTGCTAGCACCTTGTTCTTTGCTTCGGTTCTGAGTATCACATATTCTCTATATTTCTCTATTTGTCCTGCTGTGTTTTTAGCTCCTAAGTATTGTTTCCATGCCATTTTCTTCTCTCTTATTTTCTCATTGACTTCCTCTGTCCACCAAGGTGTCCTCTTTCTCTTGTTCCCAAGTCGGACTTCACCACATGCTTCTGCAGCAGCTGTCTTTAGGATGTCCTTGAATTTAAGCCACAGGGTTTCCCAAGTCATCAGGTTGTTCTTCTGTGTTTCTCACCGCTGCAGCAATAAGCCCCTGATAACTGGACTTAATTTCTGGCTCTCTCAGCTTGTAGGTCTTAATGCTCATTTCTTCCGTTCGTTTACTTGGTTTCTTGCGTGATGCTGGGCAGTTCCTAGGCTGAGCAACTCTTTTAGTTGTTCTTTTGATTGTAAGCAGGTAGTGATCACTTCCAATCTCTGGCCCCCTCCAGACTCTAGCATCCCGTACATGCTCCTCCTAACAATGGCACAGTCGATCACTAACTTCCTCATTCTTTGTTGGTTCACACTTAGTGTATGCATGTATGCGCTTATGGGGGAGCCTTGTGTTGGTAATGATCAGATTCTGCTCACTGGAGAATCTAAGGAGTCGCTTTCCATTGTCATTGAAAGTATCTTCTCCATATCTTCCGATAGCTCCACCCCATCTAGCATGGTCATTTCCAACTCTGGCATTGAAATCTCCGAGCATGATAATTTCATCTAGGCAGTCACCCACTGTCCTTTGAAGCAGCTCGAAGAATTCCTCCTTGACCTCTGTTCTCTCATCTTCATTTGGCCCGTACACTATGACCAGGTTGATTATGGTTTCTCCTTCATTTAGTTTTAAAACCATAATGCGCTCCGAGACAAAGTTCCATCCCTTGATACTATCTTTCTGGTTTTTGGCCACAATGCAACCCACGCCCCCTTTAGCTCTTTCAGATGTGGGTACACCACGGTAGAGCAGCTTGTTGCCATCGAGATCCATGACCCCTTGTCTCTTTTTCTTTGTTTCCGTTATAGCCAGGATTTCTAGTTGTGCTTTCCTCATCTATTCCACCAGCTCCTCTTCTTTCCCGTTTATACTTCTTGTGTTCCAAGTTCCATAAGTCGTAGTCCGTTGCCTTTAGTATCAGTCCGGTTTTATCTCTTGTATTTCATGTAATCATGTTTTAAAGCAAACAGGTGATTGGCCTGTTGTGCCTTTGCATGGTGGAGGGGCTGCCTCCTTACGGCCTCCATGCAGGCCCCCTCCTCCTTTTCCAGCCGGGCTTGGGACCGGTCTAGGCGGAGTTGCCACAGATTATCAAAAGATTGTATTGCGCACACTTTATTTCAGATAACGTGAGTAAACATATTCTAAACGTTCTTTGTTTTCCGAATCAGATGAAATCAATGACGAGAAAATGCGTTTGAAAATATACTGTATTCGCTATGATTTAAAGCTTCCTTTTTTTCCCTCTCTCTCTCTTTTTGTTTGTTTGGCATCCGTGTTCAATAACCCATAAATGCTGCAGATGCAGTGAATAGAAATACATACAAATAGAGCATTACTGTGTCGTACCTGTTTCATCGATTGACAAATGTATGAATTACGGAAAGATCATATTGTTGTTTTTTTATTTAGAAAAAAATCTTGGGACGGATCAAATAGGAGCAGTTCCTGTGTGGTTACTGGGGCAATCAATGATTAGACCAATAATAATAATAATAATAATAATAATAATAACAATAAAAATACTGTTTCCTCATGCAAGTCATATAATTAGTTGGACCACACTATAATTTCCGCACAGTGCACGAACACCTATCACCGGCGAGGATCCCAATGTATGTATACAGGAATCACACATTCTATAAATATTTTTGTGATGGGTAGGTTTTCCTTATTTTTAGATTTTTCCAGGGCAATAACCGTATGGCCTACTCTTTACGATTTCCAACTGCCGAGGAATTTTAACGTGCCACACTTGCACGCGGGATCTCCTTTTTTTTCGCTCTTATCAGAGAAGGCTAGGTATCCAATCTCACAACCCATGAGATTAGTGGGGAGTATAACATTATTAAGAACCACTGGTTGCAAACATAAATTCCCTCAATTATATTCAACGTACTGGCAGCGAACCTGGTACCTTTATAATTAGAGGCGGACGCCATACCTCTTAGCCACTGGCCCCCATAGCAGCAGTAAACAATGCTACATTTTATAATCTTTCATCTACGGTGTTTGCGCTATGTCCTTAGTATTTCCTGGTAGGACAAAGTGACAAATGTCGAGGTTTTGTCACGTGATAACCTTCAAAGGATGTATACACTGCTTAGACAGCGCAGACTACGCTGGCATGGCCATGCCAGTCGTATGGAAGATGATCGCATCCTCAAAGATACTTTCTACAGGCAAGTGGCAGTTGTTAAAAGAACAGCCGTGCGACCGCAGCAAATGTTCAAGGATGTGTGAAAGAGAGATATAAAGACACTGACATACATCCAGTAACCTGGGAGGATGAAGATGCCGATCGCATCGAGTGTCGACTCTCTCAACGGCGCCATCTCAGATTGGGCGATATGGAGCTCTTACAATAAGCAGAAGAGAAAAGAACACGCTGAAAAGAACACGCTGAAAAGAACACGCGGCAACCAAAAAAAAAGCAGATGAGGTCATGAAACTACTACTACGACTACGTCTACTACCATGACTACTACAACAACTACTACTGCTACAACTACTACAACTACAACAACTACTACTACTACTACTACTACTACTACTACTACTACTACTACTACTACTACTACTACTACTACTACTACTACTACTACTACTACTACTACTACTACTACAACTACAACTACTACTACTGCTACTACTACTACTAATAATCTGTCTCGTGATCTCAGGTTTAATTTAGTTATCAAACATTTGAGTATTGATCCTTGCCTTAACGATGAAAGGTTATCACAGTGCTTGAAGAAATGACACACCGCCGTCCCATATTCTGACTAATAATAGCCACAACGGAAATTATGGATACTCCCAGAACAGAAATAGAAGGTGCAAAACATGATGGCATAAAATACCTGGATTTAAAATCAGCAACAAATGCTTTTTATTATTATTGTTGATCAGAATTGACATTACTGAACTCCGGGCAAACCCATAGAGGCTCAGTCTCCCTCAGCAGAGAATGGGGTAATGTTAATTCGGGAAAAAGATTAAGCAGTCTGATTTTGAACGCGCTTAGCGTAGGATAACAAGTTTGCTATATATAAAAGTTGTGTAGTGGCGAACGAGGTTATTTGATGGTTCATTATTCTGGCGAACAAGCCACTGAAGGTGGTTGGTTGCTGTGGTCGCAGTATTGTATCAATATGTTTTGCCGAACCAACAAGACGCTCAAACGCCACCTTTAATAGATGATAGATAAAGACAAGAAAGACAATGTCGCCAGTTCAAGATTGTGTTAACAAAGTTGTCAAGACTACAAGACGAACAGGTATGTTGTGTTAGATGCAGAGACAATAGACAGTAGCTAGGGGCAGCTTAGAACAAGTGACTATTGTAGAGTTCCCATTCGTCCCGTGTTTCCCGGGACAGTCCCGTTTTTTGATAAAATGTCCCTGTGTCCCGAATTTATTCCAAATGTCCCGCTTTTTAAGGGTCCTTCCTGAAAAAAAAAAATCTTTGGGTAACGGATTTTATTCCGTCTTTTAGTAGTGTTACAGTGGAAGTGTTAAAGAAGTCAGATCTCCTTAAAAAGTTTATTGCTATATCAGCAGATAATACAAATACAAACTTTGGTGGAAAGAAGAGAAAGGGACAGAATAATCTGTACTTCAAAATGCAAGAAAACACTGTGAACAATTTAATTGTTATTGGTTGTCCTGCACATGTGATGCATAATGCTGTGCAGACTGCTGCGGATTGCTTACCTATTGATCTTCAGTTAATAATTAACAAGATTTACCAGCATTTCCATATTTATTGTGTACGAGTTGAGGAACTCAAATCATTTTGCGAATTCACCAATACAGAATATAAAACTGTTTTGGGTAACAGCAAGACAAGATGGCTCTCTCTCTCTTGCCTGCAGTCCAGAGAGTTATTGACATTTTCCCTGCATTGAAGTCATATTTCCTTTCCATTCACAAATGTCCTACCAATCTCAAAAATTTCTTTGAAAATCCACTTTCAATTACACTCCTGCATTTCATTGCCAGCAAAGTTAAAAACCTTTTCTGATACCATCAAATGTGTTGAAAAGCAAGAGACAACAGTAATTGAAGTGAAGGATGAAGTAAACAAACTGGTGGAAAAATTAAACTACAGGAAGGCAGAAAAGTTTCTTACCACTACTGTGAGAAATCAGTTGCAAGAATTAGAAAAAGAAGGACACATAACAGTTGAAAAGTTTCAAAGCTTTGCAGTAGATTTCTATGACACCTGCATTGAATATATTCAGGAGTGGTGTACACCATTTCTTACGCCTCTTCAGTCTATTGATTGGATCAATTTGAAGGGAAAGGAGTCTGTGACTTGGAAGAACATCCAAGAAAGCCACATATTCATGAAGACAGTGTCACCAAATTTTACTGTGAATGTAAGAGGACATATTTGATGAGTTTGCATGTGTAAAAATATATTGTGAAAGCAAATTTTGATGTGTGGAGTGTGAACTGAAGGATCAAAGTGTCAGTGAAAAAATTGGTGTGAGATGTTCGCTTTATTTTACAAAGCAGGATATAAATGCTGAGAACCTGAAATGCCTAGTTAGTTTTTTTTTGTTAGGCACTGCCAGGATCCAATGCAGCTGTTAAACTTGTTTTTTCATTAATAAATGCGCTTTGGACTGACGAAAAAAAACAGACTTAAAATTGAGACAGTGAAAGCTTTTATCCGTTATAAAGACCCATTTTAAGGATTTCTCTTGTGCTGAGTTTCTATGTCCAAATATCAGAAGACTGAAAAAAAAACTTCTTGAACAGGCCCAATAAATCTGATAAATATTCTGATGAATCTGAAATATAATCTTGACTATTGTGTATTTTTTAAAGGTGTGATTGTAAGTTTTTTTAAAATTCTTTTTTAAAGTGGAAGTTGTGTTTAGTTAATGTGTATTTTTATACCAGTATTTTATTTTAAGTGACAACATATAAATATATAATAGATTTAGTGAAAGTTACTTAAATTTGTTGGACAAACATGTCCCGGGTGTGTTTTTTTACAAATTTATGTCCGGTTATAGATAGATCTATGGGTATTTTGGTGGGGTTGGGGGTTGGGGGGGGGTGTATTGGGGGGGTGTGGGGGCTGATGGGTGGGGGGGGAGGGAGGTGGGAGGTGGGGTGGGTAGGGGGGGGATGGGTTTTGAATAGGGGTGGATGTTTTGGTGAAAAATTGGTGGGTGGGGTGGGGTAAGAAGTAGTGAGGTGGTTTTGGTTTAGGGAGTTGTATGTGGAGTGTTTGGGTTTTGGGGGGTGTTTTATGGGTGTGGTGGGTTTGTTTTTGGTGGGTATTTAAGGTATTTGTAATGGTTGGAGTTGTGTGGGGTTTGGTGTGTGTTTGATGATTGGTTGGTTTGGTTAGTTTGGGTGTGGGTATTATTGGGGTTTGGGGGTTGGGGTATGTTGTGGTGGTGTGGGGGGGTGTAAGGTTTGGTGTTTGGGTTGTTTGGTGGGTTTTTTAGGGGGATTGGGAGTGTGGTTTATGTGATGGGGGGGGTAATTGTTGTGGTTTGGGGGTGGGGTTGGGGGGGTTGGGGGGGGGGGTGGTGTTGGGGGGGTGGTTTATTTGGTAAAAGGGTTATATTATGTATTTGGTATGTTTTATTGTTGTGGTGGTATATACATTGTGATGGTGTGAGTTTATAACACGAGGTCTTGCAAGAATTTAGTTTAGGTTTTATTTGTTTTGTTTTGGTGATGGGGTTAATTTAGACTTGTATAGTTGTTTGATATGTTGTTGTTAAATGAACATAAAGGTGTGTTGAAAAGTGGTGTAACGAGGGTTTTGTTTGCCTTTAGTTTAATAAATGGAAAATATTTATTGTTTTTGGTTAGGTTATGTTTTGAGGTTGGTATTTAGTGAAAAAATTGTTTAGTGGCCAGGGTGTGGAGTTTTAATTGGTATTTGGATTGTGAGAGGGGGGGGTAGGAACAGAAGGTATTGACCAGTTCTTAGTAAGGATATTAACCTGGGTTTTTGTTTATGAGCAAAGATACATCGGTGTTATGAAATTGCATCAAACCGTTATGGGAACGGGTCGATGTTTTAAGTGCTTGGATTATTGGTATGTTGTGAACCAGTATTTGTCAAAAAATACAGGATAGTAGTTTAGTATTACGGGTCAAGAGTTTAGGAATCCAGAAGAACAGAACAGTAAGATGAGCTAGTAAATCTTATAGAGGACAGCGTCAGACTATGTAAAAAGAAAGATGGAGAAGAGAGAAGATTTATTACAAACGGTGCCTATAAACATTGTTATTATGGGAGATGACCCGTCTGAAAGATAGGAAAGGTTGGGCATGTTGGGTTACGATTTTCAGTGGATTTTGATGACTAGCTGTAAATAAACATCACCTTTGTTGTTCACCGCTGTTTGAGTGCAGTACAAAGTTTTGAATCGCCAGATGGTTCTCCATCCCATCATCTGTCTCCGTGTGATGTTATATCGTCAAAATTTGTTTTTAACATAGCATCATCAACACCTAGCTGGCCTACTGCGGGACAGTGAGACGAAGTCCCACTATACGACAAGTACCGTCAACACTAACATCATCCGCTGTACGGCCACATCAGCATAAGCTGCCATCTCTACATAAAGGTCGCTTTAATGGATCTCTAACTCCTCCTGTCTCTTGTCTTGATACTCAAAATCTCTTGATGTTGTCGTCCTACTTACAGGACTGTCATCCTTTTTGCACGTTTCCCTTCAACTTTTTCTTCCATCATGGTCTTCAGTAAAAAGTTTTATGTCTTTTTACGTGGCCGGAATATTTTATCTGACTAACTTTTTGTTCCTTGATTTATTATCTTTTCATTCATACTTTTCCTGAAACATCTTTACTCTCATACGAAAAACATTGTATACATCATTGCTTAGCAACAGACTGTTGGAGTTGCTAAGAAGACTGTAGCTAATGGGGTTTGGAAACCACGATTTTTGCTTCCGCTGTACAGGAACAATTTCTTCCGCTCTCTCTGTGTACTGATTACATGGAGTCAATTGTATACGTTACCAGATGTAGTTCTCTGGGGTCTCTGAAGAGACAAAGATAATTACAACAACTGTACCCTGAGGCTTCGTCGTCCAAGGCGATTTATACGAGGTTTTGTTATGAGGCTGGCAACCTTATCGTGTATAACAAATTGCCACATAAACAACTGCTGTAAGAACACGTAAATGTTTGGTGCAGGCTTCATGCTAGACGACAAGCTGTATTGGTGACTTTATACTCCGTGAGTAGTACCACGGAATATGGTGCTGAGTTGAGACGTAAGTAGTACCACGGAATATGGTGCTGAGTTGAGACGTAAGTAGTACCAAGGAATATGGTGCCGAGTTGAGACGTAAGTAGTACCAAGGAATATGATGTTGAGTTGAGACGTAAGTAGTACGTAGCAATATGATGCTGAGTTGAGACGTAAGTAGTACCAAGGAATATGATGTTGAGTTGAGACGTAAGTAGTACGTAGCAATATGATGCTGAGTTGAGACGTAAGTAGTACCAAGGAATATGATGTTGAGTTGAGACGTAAGTAGTACCAAGGAATATGATGCTGAGTTGAGACGTAAGTAGTACCAAGGAATATGATGCTGAGTTGAGACGTAAGTAGTACCAAGGAATATGATGCTGAGTTGAGACGTAAGTAGTACCAAGGAATATGATGCTGAGTTTTACGTTTAAGTAGTACCAAGGAATATGATGTTGAGTTGAGCTGAGACGTAAGTAGTACCAAGGAATATGATGCTGCGTTGAGACGTAAGTCGTACCAAGGAATATGATGCTGAGTTGAGACGTAAGTAGTATCAAGGAATATGATGCTGAGTTGAGACGTAAGTAGTACCAAGGAATATGATGCTGAGTTGAGACGTAAGTAGTACCAATGAATATGTTGCTGAGCTGAGACGTAAGTAGTACCAAGGAATATGGTGCTGAGCTGAGACGTAAGTAGTATCAAGGAATATGGTGCTGAGTTGAGACGTAAGTAGTACCAAGGAATATGGTGCTGAGCTGAGACGTAAGTAGTACCAAGGAATATGGTGCTGAGTTGAGACGTAAGTAGTACCAAGGAATATGGTGCTGAGCTGAGACGTAAGTAGTACTGTGATGGGGCCGGAAAGACACCCGGCTTCCCCCTTAACGGGAAGACACACCAGCTTTCCCCTTCATTGTGAGTGGCACATTTATCCCCCATATATTTTCGGTCAGCCCACGTGACTGTCAGCCCATGTGACGGCGCGAGCAAGCGCTGCTGGGATGTGGAAAGTCTGACAAAGTAGAAGATATATTACTAAGGCCATAATAAAGCCTAATAATTAATTTTGGTGCAAAGTCGTGTGCTATATTTGGTAGTCGTGTGTTATATTTGATAATTGTGAGCCATATCTGTGTTTTCGTGCCTAATAAAGCAAATATCGCGAGTGTTGTACATTATGCGGTGGTAAATTAATACGCCTAGCGCGCAGTAAGTTGAGTGATTAGCCAATTGCCTATATAAAGCGTGCGGTAGCCAGCAGCGACCATTCCTAGTATCAGCCCAGACGAGAGAAAAAACGAGACGAGTTGACCGGTGTAGGGATGTACAGCGCAAATAACGCTGTGAAACCCAACGCCGTAATATCCGGCCTTTGGCTTGGATCATGTGTCTAGACACAGGGACCGGTACAGTGACATTCATGTATCATTAGGTCCCTTGTGTGAGAACACAGAGGATCACTACAGTGACACAGTTTGTCATTGGGTCTTCTTGTGTTGGGACATGTGGTCTTGACCAGAGCCGGGTTTGGGGTGGATGCCAATGCGACCTCATGCGAGAAAAAAATATGCGACCTCATGCGAGGGAAAAAAAATGACCGGTGTAGGTAGCAGATGGACCAGAGCACGTGAGCTGTAATTCTTAGCGCATTTTGTAGAATTTAGCATTCGTGTTCTATAAGTCTGAAATTATATTCAGCACGAGTCTGTTTTAATGTTTAGTGAATTAAGTGTAAATAGATAGATAGATGTGAAAGTTTAAGAGCGATTATTTTATTTATCAGAAAGGCAAATATGGTATGAAGCTATTTCACGTGAATTTAGATAATATCAACCTGGTAGCAAAAATATCAAGATGGCAGCCGGGAGGCCACGTGGTGATGACTTTAGTTCTAGTTGTTAAAGTTAAGAGTAATTATATTTTTATTCTTTATTGTAAGAGTAATTTAGTGTATTTCGCGTTTATTGATTATTCTACTGTATATCTTTGGTGGTTTACTCTTATTATTGAGAGTATTTGTTGTACATGTAGTTGAAGAATATTATTTTATGTCCATGTTATTATTATTTAATTATGGTTATGTGTAGAATGGTTTGAGAGCACGTGGGCTCACCTGGAGATATATAATTTCTCTTCTCCGCTCCTGTGGGAGCATAAGGCCACCAGTGTGGTTTGCCTCCTCATGAAGTATTCATATGCTTCGTGCAGTAGTGGTTTCGGTCGCAATCTGTGTTACATGGTGAGATTGCCAGCCTCATGCACACTTTACCATACTAGTCTCATTGACGACATGCATGAGTAATGTGTGTGTGATAGTTGAGAGTGTGCCCTTGCAGTAGTGGTTTCAGTACCAATCTGTGTTACATGGTGAGATTGCCAGCCTCATGCACAACACCATACTTGTCTCATTGGACGACACGCATGAGTGTGTGCGTGTGTGATAGTTGAGGGTGTCAGGTGGCAATGGAAGGACTGTTTGACAGTTGAGAGTATCGTTATTCAACAATGATTTTAACTAGTTCGTTGCTGTTTTGTTTGCTTCTTCAGATTAAGCAAACTGAGCACTAGTTGGGTGTTTTGTTTGTTTAGGTTTGGTTTGTTTAATGTTTGCTTCAGTGTGCTCTTAGTCACTGAATGGGGTTGTAAAAATAAAATACAGCCCCTGCCTCAGAATAAAGAGTTTTATTATTGATTAGGGTCGGTTGCGAGTGTGAAAAGAGAGTGATCAAATATCACAACATCATCATCATCATCTCGCCCACCCTACCACAATTGGCGTCGTCGACAGGATAAGGCAGACAGGGACACTGAGCAAACAGCAAACGAACAAATATTGTAAACACTCAGCGGTGCGGTATTGCAGCAAGATGGCCGCAAGGAGCACACGTGCTACGAGCAAAGGGAAGCATGAGGATGCAGATCCAACACAAGTGGTCGGTGCATCACTGGTGCAAATTGAGGGATCAGTAGCAGGCCCACTGCCCCAGGCAGAACACGGACGGTACATGTTGGTGTCAACCCACAAGAAAGTGAGAACTTTTGGAGAACGCACAGGGCCAAACACGGAGGACTATGCAAGGGAGGTTAGAGCTGCGTGGAGGTCCGGCTACATGAGTCAGGAGGACCAAACCGATGTGATCCTCGACAGTGTGACCCCAGTTGTCCGCAGGGAGCTGCGG
>JAMPIV010020995.1:0-22500 GCA_024509875.1 Oreohelix idahoensis
CCTCTGACCCGGCTTTATTTAAAAATATGAGCTGGATCACAACGCAATCTTCTTGTTAAGTTTAGTTTTCATGTGGGCATCATTGAACTGACGGCTCCTAATTGACTATATCAAGCGGTCAAAGCCCAATAATAACCACATTTACAAAAGTGTTTGAAAAAAATTTAACCTTACCTCACCGTTTCCCCCTAGCAACAAACCAAAAATAGTCTTTGCCTTCCAACTAATCATGTTTAGCCTTACATATCATTCCCGCCAATCAGATAGGATGTAACATGTTGACCTATTTTCCGTACAATGGTGGCTTCAAAACATTCCACTGAGCTATTCTGATTTGGTGTTGTCTGACAGCATCACAATTTTCTTTTGGCTATAATTTGTTAATTCCTAGACTATTTGCGTAACATTTAACATATTCTTTGTCAGCAAGTCCTAAGGAACCCAAATATATAAATTTAATGGAGCTAAGTGGCTGCGTTCAAAATATGTATTTTCTTCTACCTCCTGTTCACTTCGATACGATGTGGTGTCTGGGCACTGTCAGGCTTTCAGACATAAAACAGTATAATGTCATGTTTCCCAATAAGCATTAATCATGTTTTTTAAAACCTAACCCTCGTATTGGTAGTGTTTTTTATCACTGTCTATTTGAAAAAAAAAAGTTAGTGCATGCCTTTCGCGTTGGGGTGGGCATTAATTTATATCGCGCGACTGCGTGTTAGTGTTGCATGTGTTCCTCAGTACATTTCTCTCTCTCTCTCTCTCTCTATCCTAAGTCCATCTGTCTTTTCATTACGCAGTGTATAAAATAAAATTAATGCTAGTATTAATTTAGGTCATTAAGCAGCTTACGTATCTCAAGGTTTTCTTAGAAATACAGTACACGTTTTATTGTAGAAAGCGTGTATTGATGCAGTAGGCTTTACTATCAACGTGAAAGCGTTACAATTTGCAGACGAAGTAGAAAAAGGGGGATTTCAAGTACAGTCATTGTGACAGCACTGTTCTTTACCATTCTTCTTTCCCTTTTATTGAATTTATGTGTTAGGCTTTACATTTACTTTTTAATTTATATATGTGGATTTGGAATGTTTCACGACAGATGAATATGGAGGGTCAGGTTTTAATTCAGTATGTAACTTCTGAATGTGACAAGTATATTGAAAGAGAAGATATGAGGTTAGCTGAAGAGAAGAGGTTACAAATTGAGGCTGATAAAGAACTTAAGAGGTTGCAGATTGAGGCTGACAAAGAGGCAAAAGCATTGGAGGCAGATAGGGAGAGTAAAAGGCTCCAATTAGAGGCAGAAGAAAAACGACAGCAAAGGGAGGCAGAAGAAAAAAGGTTGACTGCCGAAAGGAAGGCAGAAGAAAAAAGGTTGACTGCTGAAAAGGAAGCAGAAGATAGAAGGTTGCAAAGGGAGGCAGAAGACAAAGGATTGACTGCCGAAAGGGAGGCAGAAGATAGAAGATTGCAAAGGGAGCACGAATTACGACTAAGGGAGCTGGAATTACAAGGCCATGCTCCTGAAAATGGTGCCAGCCCTTTTGCCTCAGATGCTACGCCTAGTCAGGGAGCCTCAATCTCAGCTATGGGGTTTCATTTAGACCATTTTGTTGAGAAAGACGATGACATAGAGGGGTACCTCAGTAGGTTTGAATTATTAGCTACTACATATGGGTTAGAGAGAGAGAGAGAGGTGGAGTCTTAAGTTATCCCAGGGACTGAGAGGTACTTCTTATGAAGTCTGCTAAAATGAATAGAGAAGACCAAGACAATTATGACATGCTAAAGCAGGCTTTGTTATTAAGGTATGAGAAAAATGGTGAATTCTACCGTAAGAAATTTAGAAATGCCAAACTGTTGTCTGGGGAGACATACCACCAATTCTCTGCCAGACTGGAAACCTATTTGGAGAAATGGACTGCTCTGGGGAAGACCCAAGATCTTAAAGAGATGATCATGTTAGAGCAATTAAGAGAGTCCATGGTTCCAGACTTGAGAAAATGTCTCAAGGAACAAGGTGCAGAGAGGTTGGGGGAGGTTTTAAATGTCGATGAGAGGTATCAGGCAGCCCAGGCAGAGGTAAGTGGCACTAAAAAGAAGCACACAGAAAATTTTAAAGCTCCACAGCAATTTAGTAAATTTGATAACAGAGAACAGGGTAATAAAGGCAAGGCAAACTTTGAACGGCCAAGAAATGACTATCGTGACAGAAACTCACAGTTCAATGACCAAAAACATAATGAAAGAAAACCGTTTAACCAAGGAAAAAGATGGTGCAAATGGTGTAAGAAAGACAACCATAACACCGAATTTTGTAGAAGGAAACCTTCAAACATTGCTGCAATGAAGTCGGGGACTCAAAGATTAAAGGTTAATCCTAATGGACAGCAGGAACCTTATCACCCCCCAATTTGTGAGGATGTTATTTGTAATGGGGTCACCATAAGGTGCCTTTATGATACAGGTTTGGATTATGATTCAGTTGTGAAGTCTAGCCTAGTGGACCCAAGTCAGTATACCACAGAAACAGTGGAAATACAAGGGGCGACTAAGGACATACCACTCATGACACTTCCCATCGCCAGGATAACGGTGAAAACTCGCTATGTGGAAGGAGAAATCAGAGCAGCAGTGATAGATGAACCAATCTACCCTCTGATATTGGGGTGTAGGTACGTCTTCTTGGGGAATCCCGAGAGACCTGTGATCATGGCGACAGTGCAGACCAGGTCACAGAAAAAGGAGGAAGAAGGTTAACCTATAAATGCTCATCCAGAGGAGATGAGGAAGGCGCAGGCTGAGGATAGGACACTTAAGCCATGTTTCAAAAAATTGCCCAAATTCCACACACCTCCAAGCAAGAGAAAGTACTTTATGAAGAACAAATTATTATACAGGAAGACAGGAACTAGATCCACTGGTCACGGACAGTTTGTTCTTCCCAAGGTATATAGGGCAAATTTAATAAGGAGCTTACATGTTGGAAAAGATGGTGACCATGAGAAAGTAGGTACCATCTGCCAAAAAGTTGCTCGAAAATACTATTGGCCCGACGTAAATGTCGACATTGAGAACTTTGTAGAAGCATGTGGCGTATTTCATGAGGGAACACCCCCAAAGGGACAAAATGTGCTGGACCTAGAAACGCCACGGGGCAAAATTAGGCCTGGAAGGAAAAATAATTATACTCAGGTAGACAAAGGGGAATGGGAGCCCCCTTTTCACACCCAGTCTTCACTTAAATGGATTAACATGGCCACTATGCGACGAGTACAAAGAGTAATTTTACCCCAGAATAAGGTGACAATCCCTCGGTCAGACTTATATAAACTGGAGGAACCTAAAAGAGAGCGAAGATCTCTCATAAGCAATCTAAAGTGGGGAGACAAACCCAAGAAAAAAATTGGTAGTGGTCGATTTGTGAGTGATGATTCTAGGAAGAAAAGTCCTCACTATAACGCTTCCAATGGACAGGGCCCAACGGCTGCCATGGAAAATAAGTATGGAAAATTAAAAATCCAGATGTAGCGTTATTAAGGACCTGCACCGATGAGAAGGCAGAGGAGACTGTTACCTCATCGTATCAATATATGAACGAACTGACCACTCGTCTGAAAGCTGGATGGGAACTCGCAAATGATAATTTGAAACAAGCCATGAAGAAACACGCAGCATATTTTAATAAGAAGGCAAAGGACAGAGAACTAGCTGTGGGAGAGAAGGTGCTTCTTCTACTACTTGGCAGCCAGAATAAATTACAAATTGGATGGCAAGGTCCATATACGGTTCTAGAGAAGGTGTCTAGAACAAACTATAAAATTGACAAAAAGGGGAAGGAGAAGGTTTATCATGTAAACCTTTTAAAGAAGTATCTGGACAGACCACTCCAGGAAAGCACCCCCTTACTGACCTTGGCTATCGCAACTCAAATGCAAAAGGAACCACTCACCTCACATGAATACCCATTACATCCTTGTGAAACAGCCGCACAGGTAAAAGTCAGTAAGCACCTGACTAAAAATCAGAGGGAGAGAGTTCAACAGGTTCTGGAGGAACATACAGATGTATTAACAGATAAACCAGGACATCCAAATTTGCTACAGTATGACATGAAACTGGTAGACTCAAAACCAATCTGTATGAGAGCCTATTCTATTCCGTTCGCGAAGGAGAAGGCATTAAAAGAAGAAATAGATTATTTGTTGAAGGTGGGGATTATTTCACACAGTGAATCATCTTTTAGCTCCAGTGTAGTTTTGTTGAGAAAACCGTCTGGGGAACACAGACTGTGCATAGATTACAGGAAACTGAATGCTGTCACAGAAGGACAAGTGGATCCATTACCAGACACAAAACAGTTATTTGCCAGATTAAACAAGGCAAAATACTTTTCAAAGGTGGATCTTAATAAAGGCTATTACCAGATTCCAGTGAAACCTGAAGTGCGACCTTATTTAGCTTTTAGCACCTCGGAAGAACATTATGAATTCAACATGCTACCATTCGGATTGAAAAATGCACCAAGTGTATTTTCAAGGATGATGCGCAAATTGTTGGATCCCCCAAATAACCCATGTATCACGAATTTCATGGATGATATTCTCGTCGCCACAGAGACATTTGAAGAACACATTAACTCTCTAAAAATGTTATTTGATAGGCTTAGGGAGGCGAATTTAACTGCTAGACCAACAAAATGTTGTATTGGATGCAAAGAGTTGGAATTCTTGGGACACACAGTATATCATGGTAACATGACCCCTGACCCCAAGAACTTGGAAAAACTGCAGAGAGCACCTACACCACAAACAAAAAAGGACGTGCGATCATTCGTGTCGTTATGTGGATTTTACCAAAAATATATCAAAAATTTTAAGTCGATATGTGCTCCTCTGACTGATCTGACTCGCAAGGGACATCCAGATAAAATAGTTTGGACTGCGCAATGTGAATTGGCTTTTCGAGAGTTAAAGGATAAACTCACTAGCAAGCCTATTCTCAAATTGCCTGATTTGACACAGGACTTTGTGGTAAGAACAGATGCAAGTAATGTAGGCCTCGGGGCGGATCTGTTGCAAAGGTCATATTCACCTGATGGGGAACTGAACCCAGTCGCTTATGCAAGCCGCAAATTGAATAAAGCGGAGCAAGGATATTCCACAAGCGAAAACGAATGTTTAGCGTTAATCTGGGCAATAAAAAAGTTCCAAATTTATCTGTGTGGTAGAACTTTTGTGGTCCAGACGGATCAGCAGCCCCTGGTGTTCTTATCTCAGGCTAAGCATGAAAATGCTAGATTGTTGAGATGGTCTTTATTATTACAGCCTTATAATTTTATTATCGAATACATCCCGGGGTCATTAAATGTCGGTGCAGATTTCCTCAGTAGGCACCCCTGTGATCAAAATTAAAGTAGTGGCAGGCGTGAGGAGTAATTTTATCTATGTGTATCACTGGTTTTGGAACTTGCCGTAGGCATGTTTTCAAGTGGGGAGATGTGTGATGAATTTACCATGATACAACGTTAAAATATCTCCAATTCTAAGGATAAAAGGTAGGGATAAAAATAATGCGTAAGATACTAGGAGACATGCTCGCCCATGCCCGCTTTTCCTACCGCCTTTTAAACTAACTAGTTAGACTTGCATACGAAACGGTTTGCTCTTTGTAGACGGGGAAAGGACGGAGATATAAAAAAGGAAAAATATGACTGAACACGTGTTTGAAACTAGCAAGGCTAAAAGACGCAATTGGTAGTTTAAAAGGAAAAATTCACGTCACAGTTGACACAATGTAAGGAAATGGACAGAAAAGCCTTAGCTCTTATTCGAAACAGTCATTTCTTGGACGCTTTTAAGATACTTGGTCGTTTTATTTGAATTCAGCGGCAAACGCCTTTGGCCAAGAATCGCAAACAAATTTCAAAAACTAACCTTGAGAAAAAATATGTTTTTCTTAATAATAGAGTTATGAATACAAAACCTAGCTAGTTTGATAGCCCATCTTGAGCTGACAAATAATATACTTTAAATTATCCAGACGGATTGATAACAAGGAAGATATTGACAAAAGACTGTATTGTTCATATCAGACTAGCGACAGTATTGTTGTGCATGCTTCACTAAAGTTCCAAATTTGCGTCCTTGAAGCAAAGAAATGCAATAATCTCGCTGTAATGAAAGAGAGGGGGAAAAGTGGAGAATTGTGGCTAAAAATAACTTAGGTGGCAGAATTGTGTAGGGTAGGGCAGAGTTGGTTCAAGAACAAAGAGTGGTTTTGTGTAAAAAACAAGTAGAGACAGACGGACCAACAGACAATAATACATACTTGACTGAGATCTGACTGAATTTGACTTTTGGTTGTAGATTTGAAATTTGAAAGGGGGAAGTCTGTGATTGGTCCAATGTAATCATATTGGCAAGACAGAGATGCGCATTTTTGCCATTCGACTAGAGTCTGTCCATAAGACGCAGTTAATTTTTCCAGTGGTGTTTTGCCCAGAATATATTTCATATAAAGCAGTGGGACGCCATAATATAGCCAGCAGCTCAGCTGAGTTTTGCTAGTAAATAACTGTGTTCTCAATTCTGAATTCTGGTAAAAATGAAGGTATTTATCGTGTATATTTTAATATTTCGAGTGATTGATACTGCCATATCATGCAAAATGATTACGACAAGTAAGTGCTCGCTCTAGGTCCCCAGCCCAAGTTCAGGGTCTAGAGACAAACAAAAACAAATACATGGACACCTAGCCAAGACTATGGAAGGCGGATCCATTATTGAGATCAGTGGGAACATATCACCTATCTTATTGAATGAAAGAGGAAACTATTTAACATATCTTAGATGCAATGCAGTCTTGGGGGAACTGATACTATATGAAAACAACTGGGTAAGATGTGCTGTGTGGTCAGAGAGATCTGACCCGTTCTGTGTAATGTTGATGTGTTGTGCTGTGTGTAAAAGTGGTGCAGTAAATAGAGTACTGACACAGCACCAAATTTGTTTCAGAATTGTGAGTTTCTGTTGTGGCACTATTCTAGTGCCCCATATGTAATCAAGCCTACACAAGTAGATGTGTGTGCAGCCAGACAGTGGGTCAGCAGTCTGCCATTGTATTCTAGCTACCGAGAGGAGTGGGCCATGGGACTCTATCATCAGATCTTCGCAGACAAGATGAGTGTTTAGTGGCCTGCTGGAGATTCACCATACGCCTACAAAAATTATAAATATTTCCCATCATAATAAACTGAACTTTTGGGAAAGACATATTTATTAAAGTGTATAAGATAATGGACAAACTTTCGTGTAGCCACAGAGTGGGAGTGATGACACCACCCCAACAGCACATCCAAAAATAGTTCTCCTAAAGACATTAGAAATAATATTAATATTAACGAGTCTTAAAACTACATATGCACACAAATTTCACTTTATGTTGCCATATATGTATGCATTCTATTTATAACTTCATAACATTTCTTATGTTCTGACCAAAATAAAACCTTGGTTCAGAACAAATAAATTTAGAAAAAAATTTAATATTTAAACTTAACAGTCTGAGTTAGTTCAATGTGTTATATCTTTTATTAACATTCTTAGACTTATTAATTATCTGTGTGTGTTTGTACCTTCCACTACAACACATTACGTTTCAGTACCCTAGATTTTTAACGTAGCTACCTTCATATTAGTAAAAAAGAGATATGTTTGAGGTCGTAAGTGGTAGCAAGAAGGGTCTTCTGTAATTCCCATCAACATTTATCTCAGGAGCCTTCACAGCTGATCTCATACATTACACTAGGTAACACAACAACCATACAATAACATCAAAACCACTACAGCTCCCAGGGTTCAAGGTTCAAGGTTCTAGAGTAAATTTGACGAGAGGCGAGTAATTCTGCATTTAAAATTCTTAAAACCTATTGCCGATATTTTGTCGAAACATTTCTCAAGCCATGAGAAAGCAGTCGGTTGTCTAAACCCATTGTCCACAATAGATAGCGCTCTGCGTAAGCCCTGGGAAAGCCACAAATTTTGCACGGACTGTTTTCACAACAATGAGACATTAGGTCAACAGACTATAGAGGTACAATTAGGAGTAATCGCCACTACGTCTCGGTTGTGTTTACAGAAAGCCAGGAATACACAAGTATTATTGGGGCTAGTAACAGAACATAATGAACAGTCGGAGACAGATCGGCGAGGCAACTTTACAATGCGTATTGTGGTCAGTCGGATCTCATGGAACAGACAAAGTAATATTGGATTAACGGAGACCCAAAGTCTGAGCGAAGATCAATATAAAAGAAGAAATTATAAAGAGTATAACAACACTGCACAGACACCCAAAAGACGCACGCAGACGGATTGTCTGGGTGAAGAAAAACACGAATCCGATCATAGCAAAATATTATAGAAACTTTACGGAGTAATGGGGACGGGTTGTCTGTCGGAAGTAAGACGAACGAAACTTCACATGACATCAGAAGCGAACACGGGAATAGCCAGCGGCCATTCGGACACGATATACGCCAGGCAAGTTCGTCTCTCAATACTGCGAAGAGATAGCATTCCGCCAGACCGACTTGTTTCTATATTTCACGAGGAAGGATAGGGACATGAAATCAGTGATTTCTTTATATGGAAACCAAGGTTAGTGTACTATAGTTTGTACATCATTAATATACATCCATTCTAATTCCAGATATATATATATACATATTTTCCATAAATATAACACTGTAAATACCAGTCACGTTTTACTATAATATTATATTTTACATTATTAAGTACAGGTTGCAATAAACACCGTGCCGAGAATATTATATTTATAAGATTGCACAGTTTCCAGTAACTACTGAAGCACATTAAAAACGCACCACCTGTATAATCCAGGAACAGAGTGTGAAATGTAAATATAAGTGTGTACAAGTTTACATATTTGGAATCTTTATTCATTTTCCTATGAATCCATGCTGGTCATTAATTTGTACATTTGATTGTTATGAAATTCATTGCATTCTGTGCAGGCAAGGGAGAAAACCAAAAATACAAAAAAATGCACGTGCGTTATCCTGCTGGAGAAGCTGCAAGTCTGGATAAATTGTGAACGCATTAGCAACCAGTGCATCCAGAACCTCATCTCGATATGTCACAGCATTAACATTTCCACGGAAGACGTGAAGAGGCAAGCGATGGTGAAAACTGAATCCTCCCCAAATGTGAATACTGCCACCTCGAAATCGGTTGAACAGCAATCTGCAAAGCGCTCTTCACACCGTCGCTAAATCCGCATACGTCCATCTGCAAAGGATATGTTGAATCTGTTCTCGTCTGTGAATAGGACAGCATTCCACTGCAGTCTAATCCATCTGATATGTTGCTCTGCCCATTGCAGGCGCTGCTAACGATGTCTGTGAGTCAAGTTTGGCCCAACATAAGGTCGTCTTGCAGTAAAGCCTGTATCTCTGAGTCGTCGTATGACTGTCATTCGAGAGACTTGCCCATGTCTACCCACTATTGCTCTTGCTGTTTGACTTGCCGGGAGAGTACGATTCCTTAGGTGACTCAGCACAATATGACGATCTTGCGCAGGGGTAGTAACTCGTGGTTGGCCACTCCGAAGTCTATCCCGGGCACTGCCAGTGGTTCCGTAACGTTCATTGAGACGTGCAATAATGCTGTGGTGGCAATTCATCCTTCTGGCAATGGCCCGCGAGCTCATTCCGGTCTCCAACATACCAATGGCTCGTTAGCGGTCGTTTTCAGATAGTCGTGGCATTTCAAGCACATGTACTGGGTGTTTTGTCTCAACGGCCTTTTTATACCGAGTATACTGCCACAACGCGTACACATTTTCAGGGTCATAGCTGTTGGGAATCGTGTTGCACGTGTAACTTTCATCGTTTTCATGTAGTCTGTACACACACCCGTGGGTTGAATCTTGCACTTTCCATTCCAGCAGCCATTCGCTCTCTACCTCATGGCAAACACGGGGAAAATCCATTCCCACACTTTTTTTTGCCAGCTTCTCGGCATCGGTATATATAATAGTGGTGCGTTTTTAATGTGCTTCAGTATATAACGAGGTAAATACAAGACACTTTTCTATTACTCCTTACATTACCCGTTAACAGTGCAGTAAACACGGCGCAGTCATTCATTATAATGATAAGATTTCACAGACAAGAACACACTGCATGCGTAGCATAGGTTACGGGGTACTTACAAGGCTTTATCATTTTATCCATCACAGTGGTAGAGACAGGGGACCTTTGAGATAACTCAGCCTTTGTCTTACTACCCTGTCTGGAGTAAATCGCTGGACATGCTAAATGAGTAGGGCCAACCAGATATACTGCGACGACACGTATCTCACAGATATTGAACGGCAACAAACCTACCAACAACAAACGGGGGTTTAGGAAGGAATTTGCCAGGCGGCGAAGGATACTTCCTACTATCAACCACCCACACAGAAACGTAATCAGAAATTACCTATAATAATGGATGCATTACTAAGAGCTGTCTACGTGAATTGTTGATCAGAAGTTGCCTGAGTATACGGACGATCTTTTACAATAAGTGCCTACGTGAATTATTGATCAGAAGTTGCCTGAGTATACGGATGATCTTTTACAACAAATGCCTATGAAAATTCTTGAGATTTTAAATTACCTACAGTAAGGGACAGATTCTCCAAGTAAACCTGCTGCACCCCTCAATACAAATTTATAACATATTTCCACCATCATCACCACATGAGCAAAATAGCTTCACCACAAAGAGACATCTGCATACCAGACGAAGTCTCTACAGAAAACCATTGCGGTCTACACACCCGATGACCATGCCAACTCGGCCGCTCATTTCATTGTCAACACGCGCATTGGGAAGAACAAAAGATCAGGCCATCGACACCTGAAGAAAAGTCAGTGAGCCGGACAATGTTATTGAATGCAGACAAAGACATGTTCACGGCGTACAAACACCCAGAGTTTTATTGACTGTCAGTCAGAGACAGAGAACCAAGATATCATTTTTTAGTATTTAAGATTAGATGAAATTCATCATCATCATCACATTGTATAGACTTAAAATTCATTTGTGTATTTTTGCATTAACTATTATCTTCTTTTCCAGGTATAGTTAATGTTAGTTCTTATTGCATTTGTATTATTGTAATTGGATGTTGTTTTAAGTAATTCAATAAATGTTGTAGTTGTGTTTCCATTACCAACACACGTTAATTACATATATAGAGAAGTAAAGAAAGTGTGCGAGAGAGATATGCAGTTCTTCCTTTCTTCCTCTTCTGTTCACTCAGTGTAATAGAGGGGGTGGGGGCTCGCTAGCGTTATAATAGAGAGGGGGATAGAGTGGTAGGAGTGACAGTGTCACGATATCCAGAATCACTGAGACTATCTTCTGGGAACTTATCCCCAAGTCTTAAATTCACCTTCTCTCATTCCTGCTGCCTACCTTCAACCGGTTGCCAGGCAAATCTGAGCCATTGACTATGCCGGTACCACAACGAGAACTCTCTGTGGTTAACCTTTGGGTTAACCCTGTGACAGTCGCTAAGACGAGAGATGCCCCTACGATGTTCACATTGTCGGTTGTCACCCTTTTTAAATGGGGGTGTTATCATGTAAAACTTCATCATGTAAAAACCTCATCAAGTAAAACCGCATCAATGCCACATCATGTAAATCATGCAAAACCTCATCATGTAAAATCTCATCAAGTAAAACCTCATCACGTAAAACTTCATCATGTAAAACGTCATCAAGTAAAACCGCATCATGTAAAACTTCATCTTGTAATACCTCATCATATAAAACCTCATCATGTAAATCCTCATCACGTAAACCTTCATCATATAAAACCTCATCATGTAAATCCTCATCACGTAAAACTTCATCATGTAAAATCTCATCATGTAAAACATCATCAATGCCACATCATGTAAATCATGGAAAACCTCATCATGTAAAACCTCATCAAGTAAAACCTCATCACGTAAAACCTCATCATGTAAAACCTCATCATGCAAAACCTCATCACGTAAAACATATTATTAAAATTAATGCTTGTTAGAAAAATCCTTTAGGCCATTCTTGGCTTAATCCGGCCCCTGTATTTAGTGTCATTTTATTTCAAGTTTTGTGTTATATTCAAATAGGTACTTAGTGTCATTTGGAAATGATCGCTGTTGGCGGTAATAAGTTATATTATAATGTGTTGTTTCATTACTTTTTGTTACAGCCAGTTGTCACGTGACATGTTATTTGTATTACTTTATTCTTTCTCCTTATATTATGAGTAGTTAGCAGTGTTTTTCAATGTGTAGTTTCTTTTGTTTTTTAATTTATAATTGTGTGTTTGTTTATTAACTATTAGAGCGTTGATTTTCTTTTCTTTTACTTGTTTGTCGTAAACAGTGTTAATATTATTATTATTAATACTACTATTAATATTGTCACGATTATGCGGAGAGGGACTTAAGTATCCTCAACTAGTGTACATGGGCTACGCAATGTTTTAAAAGAATTCTAGACGATACTTTAAACAAAAAACATCTAGATATACCTGTATTTTTTATTTTGGGCGATATAGTCTAATTTGGGCGATTTTGAGTTACTTTGGGCGATTTATGTGCTACTTTGAATGAAAAACCGGAAGTTGATCTAGGTGAAGTTCTTCAAGTAATGAAGGAAAATGATATCTAGACGGGACCAAACAAGGTGAATCGACCTAGGAGTGGCAACGCTGGAGGTAGGGTATCACCAGTAAAGGAGGATTTCAAGCACCTCGAATCCGGTGTATCTGAAAAGGACAAGCGCTAGTCACTCGACTCGCTTTCAATCTAGTCTGTGGGGAGACAGACTAGACACTAGATGCTTGAACAAACGCTGAGGAACACTTATTTGAATGTTTCAGTTATCTAAGACGCTGACGAGGCACGTACAATGAATACGCAATTGGAGGAAAAAATTTAGGCTGTCAAGATAAAATAATATTTGACTGTCAATACAGACATTGAAAGTCACAATAGGATAGCTAACTCTTTCCAATATAGAAGAATGGGGCACACCAGAAGGAAATAGAAGAAAACAATTAAAGTGGTCATAGAAAACTTTGGAATGAAAAGAGAATTGATTAAGGAGATCAAAATTGGACAGCTAAACTATTCTGGCCTTACCAAAAGACAAAACACCTTGCGCTGAAGATCATAATGGAAGATACAGTTGAAGGAAAACGGGCATGAGACAGAAAGCGCTATAATTGGGAAGATAAAATCATGAGATGGACAAGAAAGAGTCTCCCAGAGTGCACCATCAAGACAAGAGACAGAAGACGTTGGAGATCCAGTGTCTCAGACCTTTGTTGTAGAGAAGGCAGCTAATGATGATGTAAACGGAGACATCACCTCCAATATACAGGATATGAGCTGCCGTAAAATCTTCTAACCCTGATGGGTCCTGCCCCATGTACACTGGCTGAGAGATATCCAAAGGCCCTCTCCACGAACAATGTCAGGGACCGAAGACGCATCAAAATAAATAACAATGTTAGAATAAAAGAAAAAAAACACATACTTGGACAATGTTCACTACCGAAATGAATCTTAATGATACGCCAATCACTCATCATAGTTCATCAATACACTGTCATATATGAATACTATTTTAATAACATGCCACATGAAAATGAAAGAACACAATGTCCTAAATAAGTTATACAATATAAAAAAGATCCAGTGGTCTTGACAACCGAGCTCAGCTCAGCCGTCTCTACCCCCAAACTACTACCAAGAACATTCGAAACTTTCTTTATTGGTTTTATAAAACTAACACCTACTCAGTTGAGCAATGTTCAAAAAAATATAGCGTACAAAAAGTACCCAAATAAAAATCACCTCATTACTTTAAACGTGCTTACTAGAAAAATCAGCCCCGTACATAAAAATCCTTAACACTTAACTCCTACTAAAAAATTATGACTTAACAATATGATATTGATAATTTGGTTAAATGTTTATATTTGCTTCCTATAATATAGGCTTGATCAAAACCTGAGTACTAGCGGCTTTCTTATGGCCATATGAACTTACGATCACATGAACTTATAATATCATATAAGCATCCGTATATATTTAATATTTATGAGCTTCTTGCTGTGACCTGTGCGGTCTTTTTTCCTCCTTTTTTATGAGAGAAACCAGAAATAGAAACATTAATTATAATATTAACTGGACCAGAACTTTTACCAGAATTCCATTTATATATCAACCTCAGCAGCCAACTGTGGCGAAATATATTGTCAGCAACATTTGTGTAACTTACCATAGTGTCCCAGCCACTTGAAGCTAGACACCTAGGAACTATCTATGTTCTATTCATCCTACATCGGCGATCACCACGTATAAACCTTACTCTCACCAACTGAAGGCAGAGATAACTTATTGTATCCAGGAAAATTAAATCACCGACTCTAGCGATTCCCGTGAAATTTGCAGCCAGCAATTACGGCAAATCTGGGGCTGGATTCGGCACAACTTAATTTTGACACTACATAGTCTTATTACTTATTAGTGCATGTCCTTGGAATGCCTTCGACAACTAATGGGGTAAGCATAAATCTGGAAAGTGGCCACTGAATGGATGTGAATTGAATGAACGCAGACAGAAACTTATGTCTTTGATTACCATCAGTATACTTATATGGTTTCTTCTTTTTGTCTCACTAATCTGAGTAGTCACGGGATAATTTACATTCAGAACCTGTTCTTTTCCCATACTGACTATCTCATAACTTATTGTTAACTTTCGATCTTTTGGACTAATTAACCTCTGTGGGGATCTTCTTTTCTTTTCCTTTACCAGAGGGGAGAACCTAGTTGATTAATTTTCATTTGTCTGTAACCATGATCTAAAGATGTATATGATTTATTTAGTGATTTTCTATTGATAATAAATCTATTTAACCTTTAGTTATCGTGTCGGTCAACCCCTATCCATTATATGTTATTTGTCACAGAGAGTTTTATGATCATTAAATTTTATATATTATTCTTTCTTTCTTCCACCCGTATCCTCTATTTTATTATCACTCTCTATCCTTTTCCGGCATTTTTCGCATTTGTTCGTTTGCGAGAAATATTTTCTTTCCCATTTTCACTTTGCCGGTTTCGTTTTCTCATTTAGGAACGCAGTAGATTACCTAACGCGTCAGTCCCTTGCACGAGATAATTTTAGGTGGGATTTCAGTCCACCAGACATGATGAGCAGACAATTTGTCTACATTTGCACCTGTCACGCGAGTTTCCTTGGCTGAGTTGCTCGGGGAAGGTGCGAATCGCGCCAGACAGGCTCGCTCAGAGCGGACATTTGTCTGGAGATTTCCATCTGACAAATAGTTTTACGGCTAAGTTGCTCGGTGAAGTGTGGTAACTGCCACCTAAGGGGACGTACCGTCTACATTTTCACCGGACACAGCGTTTCTTCAAGCTAGTCGCTCGGAACGAAGTGTGATATGACACTCATGCAGCATGCTGGAATAAGACATATAGTCTGGGTTTTTCCATGACACTCACGCATTCTTTCAGAAGAGCCATTTTCTTGACGTAGGTGTCAAAGACGCACTGCTGGCAGTTACGGCATGCGTCTAAGGTACGTAGGTGTTAATGAGAAGGGGAGATTATTTGGTTTTGCGAAATAAGTTGGGACCCCTTTGTCCTGGTTTAATATATAAACCGGAGTTTGAAACTAGATTTTCATTCATTCTCCTAATTCGCAGTAGACAGGTTGTTCGTGAATAGAATAAGCTGTATAGCGAAGCTCCTAGCTTGTTCGGAAATTTGCCGAACTTCTAGACTTCTAATAAATAGATCAGCGTATAATTCTAAAGTGTGCGATTACCTGTAGTTCTGTGTTGAGGTAAATATATTATATTAAGTATCAAATATTTTGTGAAGTGTTTAAAGTGATAATCGCTTATTTCATATTTCACTAGTTAGATTTGGTGCAGAGTGCGTAATTTATATAGTCTGTATTATTTTATAGTGACGAGTTACAGTGGAAAACAGAAATTGTAATTTCTAGCTTAAACTCAGTCGGCTATTAAGGATTTTAATTTTACTGCTAAATAATCAGACGAGAATAATTTTTCTAAATTAACTTATAAATGCTAGATGCCTCATGAGTGTTGACGGAATACGTAGGTATTCCTAATTCATGATGATTGATTTTTATATAACTTATTTCATTGGAAAGTTTAAATGAAAAGTCAAGCTGAACGCTTGCAGTTTAAAAATGTAAGTTATAACGAGTACCTAGTATGTATAATTATTGAATATGTGTTTTTCCTTTTATTCAGTGAATACTGGGGTTAACCCAAAACTTTGCCAGCGTTAAGTACTGAAGAGTGATATCTGTGAAGAACTAAAACATTTTCCTTAAAAGCCTTGGTGCAGAATCTTTACAAGTTATTTAAAAGATAAATGAAGTAACAGGCCTATCGCGCCATATTTAATTCTTCCTGAGAAACAACTCAAGTACATTTTTAGCCTGTGTGGCAAGTAACATATTAACGTCAGTAACATTCCGACGGAGTTTTGACTAGTGGTGTGGTGACCAAATATAGTCCTTTCCTGAAAGTAGACCCCGATCTGACATTCCTCAATTCTAAAAACCTAAGCTATTGACACTGTGCTCGTTGTTAAAGTTCGTGCCTGGACAATTTTAATGTGACCTAAACAGCATCCGAAAAAGTAAGAACACCCAAGGAATCGTTCCCTGAATCAGAGAATTCATCCCGTCTTTTTGGAACCGGGGATTTCGTGGTCAAAGACTGCCTTTGACGATTCTGTATGTGAATGTCCTAAAAATTGTGTTTCCAGAAGTGGCTATCAAAGCTGTAAGTATGGACAAATGCACGTGATCACTGTTGATGGAATAGAGTGAATGCAGGACGGAGTGTTTTCTTTATTGTTGTAATTTGGCACCCATTTTGCTGTCTTAACTTTCTGTATGCAAGTATTGCTAATCATATTTCCCTTAAAATAGAGCAGAGATATCAAGTCTGCCCATACCTTAAAAAGGGGGAAATATTAGACCTAATCATATGTATCCTTGATTCCTTGGGGCTATCACTTTCTTCTAACAGGATTGTGGGCATACCTTGAGGGATAAAATCATACTGTGGGTCTATCATTTTTGTAGCATTTGTATTGAATGTATGACTATTTGTATATGCTTTGATGTAATTTCTATGGGTTGTGATGAAATTTTAGATGATAATTAAAATTTCTTTTTAGAAATTAATCAGCGCGTTGGTCAGCTCGTTCCAAAATATCTATTTAAATCATTTGTTATAGGTCTCCCACGTCTGTACGTCTAACCGTCGTCTTGTATGTGCGTGCACGTGAGTGGATATATATATATATATATATATATATATATATATATATATATATATATATATATACATATATATATATATATATATATATATATATATGTGTGTGTGTGTGTGTTTAGACTGTCTGACTCCTCTAAAAATCTGTCGTAGAAGATAGGTGAAAGAGAGAAGATTTTTCGATTTCAGAAACAGACTCTATCACAGTCTACCATCTCACTCGTGGAAATTTATTGCTATTACTATCTCTCACTGTGACTATCACTTATTCAAATCTATTCAGAAGGGACCAACCCAAGTCTTAATTCTCCTATCAAAAATCTACGACAAATGTGGGCTCGTTTCCGGAAATTGAACTGAGAATCCTCATCAAGGACGACAAATGTGGACACGTCTATCCGGATTTTGAACTTAGAATAGAAAGACGAGTACGATAAATATCAGCTCGGCTGTATTTTCATTATTCTGATATAGAGTAAGGTTGTGATTGTCTCGTGGTTTTGTGTATCTTTAAAAATAATTTATCCCCTAGACGTAACGATCTGTTCATGTGCGTGCTGACCACACAACTAATAATTGGTTTTCCACAGCATTTTCAGTAATATACATTTGAGTTACAGGTTGATTTTGTCGGAACTGATTTTGTAATACTAAACGCTGGTAAAGTTTGTGAGTGTATAACATTCACAGTGTTCCGAAGCAGAAGGTGTTTGAGCTAAGCTAAGGAGTGCGTTTCGGACTATCTCGTCCAGATTAATTGCCTCCCTTACCCGAACTGTCTTCAGGGGTAACCTTATAGTGGAATAAAAATTAAAGGGATTTTTTTTTCTCCTTAAATTTTTGCGATAATTATTTTCTTTCCACTGTAGTAACTTATTTTTTAGTCATTAATCTTTACTACCATTTATTTGGCGTAGTCTTCTGCATTAGGTGCTTTATTGCCGATTAATAGCAGCGATAGTTAGATACTTTATTATTTTGTAGGAGGTATCCCAAGTTAAAGTATATCATCTTTTGTTTTGGTATTTTCTCGTACGTGGTAGAAACCAGCGTATCTTTTTCTTAATTTCTTTCTCGACTAAGTCTCAGTCACCTATTTACTATGGCAGAAAGGGCGAAACTGAGACAGATCCTCATGGACGAGGCAAGAGAAGAAGGTTTGGACGGAGAAGAAGCGAAAGCTTTTGTCAGGGACGAACTTGACAGATATGATGCAGAGAGGAAAGCAGCTGAAGCTAAAGAGCAGAAGAAGATGGACGAGGAAATGGAAATCCGCAGGGAGAGAGAAAGAGAGAAGGAGAGACAGCATGAGAAGGAGAGGGAGGAGAGACAACGTGAGGAAAGAGAGAGGGAGAGACAGCGTGAGGAAAGAGAGAAGGAGAGGAAGGAAAGAGAAAAGGAGAGACAGCATGTACTGGCTCTTAAAGCTCTAGAAGTTCAAAGTCGTGGTGCTGCCTCTACCTCCAGCAATGGAGAGTCTTCTCCTCATTCTTCTTTAACGGATCCTTCTAACACTCAATCTCCTCATCTCACCGCTATGTCTTTCGCTCTAGAATCTTTCCCTTGTCCTAATGAGAAGATTGACACGTTTCTAGAAATATTTGAGAAAATTGCAACTCTGTACGGTTTGGAAAGGTCGCGTTGGAATATGAAGCTTTCTCAGACATTGAAAAGCAGTGCGTATGATGTTTACGCCAAACTGGAAAGCAGCCAACAAGACAACTATGATGTGTTGAAGAAAGCGTTACTGGAGCGCTTCGAAATGATTGCTCGCAAATTTTAGCAACTGTTTCGCAACAGCGGGAAGGAGAGCTCTGAAAATTTTCAGCAGTTCTCGTCTCGTTTGAAGGGATACTTGACAAAGTGCCTTGAGCTCTCGCAGCTCCCCTCTACCTATGAAGGTCTTGAGGAATTTGTTATAACAGAACAAATAAAGAACACTCTGTCTGCTGATACCCGGAGATTTCGAGCTGAGCAGAGTGCAGAGAAGCTTGAAGACATCTTAGAAAAGTCTGAGCGATATCACAATGCGCTGGCTGAACTACCGGCCACAAAACGGAAACCGACAGAAGAGCATTTTCGAAAGAATAATCTAGACCAATCTTCTCATGCTTCTAATCAGAATAACCACAGAGAAACTTGACCTCAAAACCCCCTCCTGAAAAATCTAAGTTCTACAAAACCAAGTACTCCAGCAACCACAGTAAACAGTCTGATCAACCGCCCTTCATGGCAGCGTGGCCAGAAAGGTCAAGGTGACAAAGGGAAAACCCCTGCGAACGGGACTAATGATCAGAGCGAGCACACCGAGCCTAAACGCATCGGATGCTTACTAACAGTCTCGCAAGGCGGAATTATTGACAGTGATTCCCAACCTGTTGGAGATACACCCTCAACGCAAGGTACTGTTATATTGAACGGTTCTCAAACTTTTTTGTTTATTTGACACGCTGCTTTCTTTTGATTGAATTGTTGCCAGAAACCTGGTTAAACCCGGTCAAGAGACAGGAGAGACCGTCGAACTTTGTGGAGTTTCTAAGAGTGATGCACCTACAGCTCTTCTTATCACACTGGTGGAGATCCACTCTGAGTTTGTCAGAGGCGTGATCAAAGCGGCTGTTATGGATGACCCCATCTACCCAGTCATCCTTGGCGGTAGATACGTGTTTATTGAAAAACCGGAAGAGCCGATTGTGGCAGCAGTAACTACAAGAGGGCAAACCAAGAAGGAACGGGAACCTGCGCCTAATTTGTTACCTATGGAACTTAAAGAAGCGCAACAAAAGGACCCTACTTTGGCACCCTGCTTTAGGAAACTGCCCATGGCTAAGGAACCCAGACAGCACGGAGACATTTTTTCTAAGGATGGCGTACTTTATCGCAGAACGGGCAAGCCTGACCAAGGTTACAACCAGCTCCTAGTACCGAAACAGTACAGAAGCCGATTCCTAGAAATGGGGCACACTCTTAACTTCAGCGAACATAGGGGACAGAACGCCACAAACCAACGGATAACCACTCATTATTGGTGGCCAGGAGTAAATACTGAGATTATCAGGTATGTCAAATCCTGTGCCCAGTGCCAACGTGTGCCACCCAAGCAACGGGCACCCCCAGTCTCTTTGGGTGAAATGCCAATAATGGGAACACCATTTGAACGGTTTGTGATCGACATTTTAGGACCCTTAGAAAGGACTAAAATAAGGAACAGGTTTATCCTGACCTTAGTCGACACATGCACTTTATGGGCAGAAGCTATCCCGCTAACATGCGCAGATGCCAAGCATGTCGCAGAAGCCCTCGTGCAGATTTTCACTCGGTTGAGATTCCCTCAGCAAGTGCTGGCGGATAATGGATCCCCATACCGAAACCTGTTGATGGATGAGATCGTGAAGATCTCGAGGACCCAACACATCTACACAAAGCCTTATACTCCGACCGGAAATGTGCTCGTGGAACGTGTTCATGGAAACCTCAACATGATGTTAAGTAAACTGACACAAGTGAAACCTGAAGATTGGGATATTTGTATTCCTGCAGCTTTATTTGGCTACAGAGAATATAGTCATACTTCCACAGGATTTCCGCCAGCTACGCTTTTATTCGGCAGACCTATCAAGGGGCCGCTTGAAGCCCTACTTTGGTCGCTGACAGACCAGAAGGCAGATGAGACAGTTGTCTCAGCCAGTAAATACGTATCGGATTTAAAGGAAAGGTTGAAATTAGGATGGGACCTAGCAACGACTAACTTTAAGCGAGCACGCACAAAGCACGCTAACCGATACAGGAAAGTTGTGAAAGAGAGAGAACTGGATGTAGGAGAGAAGGTTTTGGTGTTACTTCTTACCGGAAACAACCACCTGAAGATCGGATGGCAAGGGCCGTTTACCGTCCTGAAAAAGATTTCTAAGGCTAACTACCAGATCTCTATTCAAGGAAAGGAAAAGGTTTTCCATTTAAATCTGTTAAAGAGATACTTGGAAAGACCTGTGCCGACCTCCGAACATCTCCTGACGATCACCAAAATTGACGAAGATGACGAGAGTGGCAGGGAAACTCCACTGCACACACACGAAATCTTTCAAAAATGTCAGAAGCGGCGACGCTCTTTCAAGCACGCATGGGAGACATTCCAGAGAAAGGAAACTTTGGGAGTAGACTTGAGTAGGAATTGGACAGAGATGGAGGGGGGAGATGAGAGGGAAGAGGACAGACACCCTGAAGCTACGGATATAGGAAATTTAATCCCATAACGTAGACATGGAGTGCTTCCATATCTTAAAGGGGGGACGTTCTGTCACAGAGAGTTTTATGATCATTAAATTTTCTATATTATTCTTTCTTTCTTCCACCCGTATCCTCTATTTTATTGTCAATCTCTATCCTTTTCCAGTATTTTTCGCATTCGTTCGTTTGCAAGAAATATTTTCTTTCCCATTTTCCCTTTGCCGGTTTCGTTTTCTCATTTAGGAACGCAGTAGATTACCTAACGCGTCAGTCCCCTGCACGAGATAATTTTAGGTGGGATTTCAGTCCACCAGACATGATGAGCAGACAAATTGTCTACATTTGCACCAGTCACGCGAGTTTCCTTGGCTGAGTTGCTCGGGGAAGGTGCGAATCGCGCCAGACAGGCTCGCTCAGAGCGGACATTTGTCTGGAGATTTCCATCTGACAAATAGTTTTACGGCTAAGTTGCTCGGTGAAGTGTGGTAACTGCCACCTAAGGGGACGTACCGTCTACATTTTCACCGGACACAGCTTTTCTTCAGGCTAGTCGCTCGGAGCGAAATGTGATATGACAATCATGCAGCGTGCTGGAATGAGACATATAGTCTGGGTTTTCCATGACACTCACGCATTTGCTCAGAAGGGCCATTTTCTTGACGTAGGTGTCAAAGACGCACTTCTGGCAGTTACGGCATGCGTCTAAGGTACGTAGGTGTTAATGAGAAGGGGAGATTATTTGGTTTTGCGAAATAAGTTGGGACCCCTTTGTCCTGGTTTAATATATAAACCGGAGTTTGAAACTAGATTTTCATTCATTCTCCTAATTCGCAGTAGACAG
>JAMPIV010020995.1:27500-41639 GCA_024509875.1 Oreohelix idahoensis
CCATCATTCTATTATTAAATTACAAATGTGTATCTTAGTAAAGAAACAAAAAAAATAACTGTTGTAAAGTTATACATATTAAAAAAAAATCCAATATTTAACAGTTAAGTGGCATCATGTGGGCATCTGGACAGAATGTCCGCCATCACATTTTCTGAACCACGGATAGCTCGTACAGAGAAATGAAAAGGTTGAAGAGCGATTGCGTATCGAGTTGATCTCGAGCTCTTCAAGTTCTTACTTTGGATAGCCGTAAGAGCTTTTTGGTCAGTTTCCACTACGAAATGCGCGCCCAGAAGGAATCTTTGGAGTTTGAGAATTGACCAAACCATTGCCAATAATTCGCGGTCTAAAACCGAGTAATTCCTTTCTGCGCATTAAGTTTTCTGGATATATACATTACAGGATGCAGAGTTCCAGAGTACTCTTGCATTAGTGCCGCTCCAATCCCAGTGGATGAAGCGTCACTACGAAGAACAAATGTCTTATCTGTTGTAGGTAACACTAAAATAGGTGGTGATGAAAACATAGTTTTGATCTTCTCTAGTGAAGATTGGCATTCATGAGACCAGTGAACCATGTTAGGCGACCCTTTCTTTAATAGTGTAGAGAGAGGTGCCATGATAGAGGACAGATTCGGAATGAAACGTCCATAAAATTGTATGAGACCTAAAAGACTTCGCACTTGCTTTTTAGTCCTAGGGATAGAGATGTTAAGTATCTTAGTGATATTATGGTCTTCTGTCTTCAAGAAACCGTGACCTACTCGATGGCCTAAGAAAGCAATTTCGCTAAAGCCAATACAAGCTTTGGATGGTTTTTGCTGTCAGGTTATACTCACGCAGAGTTGATAATAATTCAACTAACCCTGAATAGTGATCTTCCCAAGTATCGCTGAAAAGACAGATGTCGTCTAGATAAGCAATGACATCTGACCGATACGATAGGATTCGACGCATCATGCGTACAAATGTAGCTGGTGCGTTCATAAGGCCGAAAGGCATAAAATTCCATTGGAAAAGGCCTCTGGGAGTAGAGAAAGCGGTAAGAGGTTTGGCGCGTTCGGATAATGGAACTTGCCAATATCCTTTAGACAAATCAAGTTTAGTGAAAAAAATGCGATTTAGAAAGACGAGTAAGTAGTTCTTCCAGTAAAGGCATAGGTTCAGCATCGAACTTCGTAACTTGATTCAATTTGCGATAGTCAACGCAAAGACGTATGTTATTGTCTTTTTTTCGAACAATAACCATCGGCGAAGAATATGCAGAAGTGGATGGTTCGATTATTTGTAAATCTATCATTTCATCCAACTCCTTTTCAACCTGTGTTTGGAAATGTATAGGGATAGGATAAGGTCTAACCCTAATTGGAGTATGTTCAGTTAGAACAATGTCATGCTCAATGACATGAGTTTGTCCAGGGATGTCAGTGAGGACATCCTGAAATGTTTGTAACATAGACGAAACTTGTCGCTGTTCTCCTAGAGACAAATCAGGAGAAACAGTAACGTCTTTCCATGATTCACTAGAATGAAGTGGGATCATTGGAAGCGGAAGATTAACATCCGAAAAACTTGTTTCCTCATCCTGTATTACAGACAGTGATGAGTAATGACCATGTTTGACATGAGAATCGTCCGTTGCCTGGAAAATAGGCTGTAGATAGTCAGGACGTTCATGGAACTCCGTAAGCATATTGATGTGGAAGGTTTTATGCTTCCCGTTGATATCGACGATGTAGTCAACATCTGAAATTTTCGATATTATATCGTACGGACCTTTCCAACTAATAAGGAGTCTATTTTCACGACAAGGTAGCAAAACAAATGCTTTGTCACCAGGACAAAGTTGTCGTAAAGTTCTCTTCTTATTAGCAAATTGTCTTGCCTTCTGCTTAGCAAATTCAGAAGAGGACGTTGCCAATTTGCATGCTTCGATAATCTTTTGTCTCAGCGCGATGACATACTCGTAAGAAGATTTTGTGTCATCGTCAATATTGTCAGCTGTTATAAGATCATGCAGCAAAGACATTGGGCCGCGCGGTCGCGCGCCAAAGACAAGTTCAAAGGGAGAAAACCCTGTATGTTCATTGGGGACCTCTCTGTACGCGAAGAGGGCCGCGGGTAAAACCCTATCCCAATCTTGAGGATGATCCTCAGTTATCTTCCCTAATAAGTTCTTAAGTGTTCTATTTAGTCGCTCGACCATCCCATTGGACATAGGATGATAGATGCTACTCAAAGATCTCTCTATCTGTAGAGTAGACATTACTTGAGACATGGTATCCGATATCAGTTGGGTGCCATGATCTGATAATATTTCTCCGGGGAATCCCAGCCGAGAAAATATAAGCCAAAGAGCATCTGCAATGTCAGCGGTAGTAATGCTCTTTAGAGGGATAGCCTCTGGCCAACGTGTGCACATGTCTACACACGTTAAGATAAACTGATGTCCTCTAGCAGATTTGATCTGAATGGACCAATGATGTCTATCGCCATTTTCTGGAATGGACGAATAGGAATATCTGCAGCCTGAATAGGCGCAGCATGACGAGGACCTTTGGATTTGACTTCTTGACATACTTTACAGGATCGACAATAGATCCGTATGTCCTTGTTCACAAAAGGCCAAAAGAAAGCCGCAAGAACTCTTGACTTTGTACGGGAAAAACCCATGTGACCAGCACACTGAGAGTCGTGTGCATGTTGTAAGATCTTAACTCTCAAATTCTTGGGTACAAGAATCTGAGAATGACTTGACTTAGTGGAGTCTTGCACCATACGTACAAGTACGCCATTCTTCATTGTAATCCAAGATTTACAATTTGAATCTTTATTCGGATCACCTTTCGTTACAAGAGTGAAGAATTTCTTAAGAGTCGGATCTTCTTCTTGTTGTTTTTTATAAACGAGTCACGAGAAATTACCAAGGGATCATCTTGGTTATGCACTTCATTATCTTCAACAGATGAAGTTTCAGGCATATTGAGAGCTTGAGCTCTAGTGACTACCGCATTAGCAGATTGCATATTTTGATTTTCCCAAACGGAAATTTGCTCCGGAGTGCATTCTTTGACTCCGTGAATGCGACCGATGATAAGATCAGCGATCGGATTCGGCAAAAGACATGCGTGTACATCTCCTGTGAAGAAAGGAGTAGCAATCCTAATGATAGCGGTAGAGTATTTCTCTATGGTGCCGCCAAATGTTACGCATTTGACTACTTTGCCTGTAGAATGAGAAGGATCTATGAGTGACTGCCTAACCCCAATAGTTGTGCATCCAGAATCAAAAAGTACTGAGACTGGATTGTCATTTACTAAACCTTTGTGTAAGACAAGAGAACCTCTCCCATCATGCGCGATTGACGCAGGAAGAGCGGGAAGAGGATGGCCACAGCTTAAAGTAGACACTGTGGTTGGCTCAAATAATGTTTTGCATTGGGGGCACTGAGATGCTCTCCCAAAATCAAAAGCGGCACATGCCATATTATTAGAGTCATCATTATCTTTATTTTGTTTATAGGCTTCGTGGGACTCTTGCTGTGCAGAGTTCGCCTGGTAATGAGCTTTATGTTTTTTGAATTGTGCTCTACCTCTGTGATTATTGCCTCTGTACTTATCATTGTTTCCACTATTATAACCCCTACTCGGGTTTGAATCATAGCTCCTTTGGTTACTATCATCATATTCATTATAATGAGTATCTCGGTAATTATGATCTTGTTGTCTCCATGAAGGAAAACTTGGATATTTTCTAGAATGACTTCCTTTGCGAAAGTTCCTGTAATTATGACCACCCCTGAATCGAGGGCTGTCAGCTCTTCTCCAGGTATTCGAAGAAGAACCCTGAAATGATTGGTTACCTTGGTTCTGATAACTGTAATAGTTACCTTTTTTATTAAACCTATTTTGAGGTCCTTGGAATTTGTGAGAGTGATTAGGGTTGTATGGTGTTGCAGAAGCAACTGGCATACCTTCTTTAACCTTACTGTTGCTAATAGCTACGTCCGGATGTGCAGTGACGTATTGGGTACAATACTGTTCCATTTCTTTTAGAGACTTAGGTTTACGCTCATGTAAGAATTCGAGGAAAGGTTTATTTATACTTGACATAATCTTGTCTCTGAGTATCAAGTCCATAAGGGCTTCATAAGTCTTTTCTGTTTTGGATAGCTCAATCCAACGATCAAATGTAAGACGTGTCCTTGCAATGAATTCTGAGAATTCTACACCTGCCTCAGGCACCATTGTCTTAAACAACTTCCGATAACCCTCTTCAGACAACTGATACTTCTTTAATAAGGCTGCCCTAATAACATCATAGTTATCTTTGTCAGCCTCTTCAACCAAACTTAAACTAGTCAGAGAATCACCTTTCAGATTTTCTGATAACTGGTTAGCATATTGTGATTTGTCCACATTATGGGCTCGACACGAGCGTTCAAATCTATTTAGCCAGAATGTTATGTCATCACTGGAAGGGTTGAACGCTGGTACCTTGACCTTGTAAGTAAAGGGTTTACCATTACCACCAGATGCTTGATTACCATCACTTATGTTTGTTAACTTTAACTTTTCTAACTCAAATGCTAAAAGTTCTTTTTGGTGTTCATGTTCTCTTATTGCTTTTTTTTTTCTCTTGAGCTTCAGCTTGTAATATTCCTCTCTTCTGCAGCAGCTTCATCCTTTCTTTTCTCTTTTTCCATTTCCATCTGGAATCTTTTTTCATCAGTCTGTATCTGCAATTTCTTTTGTTCATCCTCTCTTTGTAATTTTTTTTCCTCAGCTGCTAATTTTTTCTCCTCAATCAATGCTTTTCTTTCTTCAGCAGCAGCAGCAAGTTTTCTCTCTTCTGCAGCTAATGCTTTGTCATATTGAGCAACTGCCCATTCTTCTAATTGCTGACCAGTCTTATCAAGAGCCCTGCCTTGTGTGATAAAATAATCTAATGTAGACATCTTGTCTAATAAGATCAGTAATTTGCAAAAGTAAATAAATTCACTTTCTTAGTCTTAATCAAAGACCTTGTATGATAACTTTTTAACCTGTGGAAAATAGTACTTAACTATCCCAATCACTGTGGGAAACAAGCCTTACAAAAGGTCTTGTATAAATCCTTATATAATAACAGCTATAAGTTGCTGGTTCACTCTATAATATAAGTGCAGTGCACCAGAAATAGTGTTTTATATCATCAACTGTGTACCTTTAGTAATAGCAATTAACTATCAGTTGATTCTTGTACATCAATTTATATGATCAACTATATTTAAAATAGTGTATGTCGATCAGGCACAAAACAAAACAGTTATACAGAAGAACATGAAAACATTTGCGGAAATGAAATAAATCAAATGGGAAAAACAATAAAAGATAAACCGCAAGAGGATAACAAATACAAATAACGCCACAGTATATAAATATAAATTGAGAATAGAACTGAAAGATAGAATAGGGTAGACCAACAAATTACAAACAAATCAAAACAAACTAAAGAACAGAGGAATATTACAAAAACAACAATGAGTACAGTCTTCACAGCTAACACTAATAGCAACAGCTGTCGCAGCAAATTTTCAATCAAGAAAATTGCACCTATAGAAACGCACACATCAGACCCTCTATTACGTGGGATACTCTGTTGTGTGACACCGCCCAACCAAAACAACAACCCGCTGGATACAAACAAATATCACATATAAATATTTAAACATAAATACATAAATGCATAAATAGTATGGCAATATGATGTAAATAGAGTGTTGCAGAAAGAATGTGTTGTAAAGAAGGCTCAGTTACACTGCCTAATAGTACAGTACTGTGGTACTTTATTAAACAAATACTTCTGGTCTAATTATTTTAAATTCAACACAGAAATAGAAGCTCCATCGTTGATGTGAATGATAACAATCGATGTAGGACTTCTCAGTTCAATAACATTTCCTTTCGCAAACACTGTCAAATATTCTCCAGTCCTGATGTGTAATGTTCTATGTTTCAACCAAGCTTGCTGTGTAACACTGTCAGTTGTATGGCAAATGTCCAACGAACCAAATGTCAACAAACGCTGACCTAGTTACTGCATACTGTCGACAGGACAGGTCACGCTGACATCACTGTAGAGTTGTACTGTTGATGTATTTGTGTGTCGTAACAGACCCCAAGGAACGTCTGGTCTCAGTAGTTTACTTCTCAATATGGTCACTGTGCAGGTTGACCCAGGAAGCTGGCACACCAGTTGTTAAACTCTGTGTAGTTGTTAACTCATACTGGCTACTAGTTGTTGAATCACGCTTTATTTGTTAAATGACGTGAATGTCCACCAGTTGATAAATGTAGATGTTGGGACTGGTGTAGTAAAGTGTAACGATTGTCAACTCATTAAACCCAGCACAGTTTTGGTCATACAGGTCATCTTGTCCTGGAACGTGATGAGGCTCCGACAAGAATGTGAGTGTAGACAATGAGTGTGTATATGAATGTCAGAACGCGAATGGTAGAATGATTCGATAGAGTTGACAGGTTGGTAGTACATCACTCATACTCACACTGTTCGAATTCAAGAAGTACTGGAACTACGGTGGTCTTTTTATAACATTTAATGGACGCACACTTGGACAGTACGTGTATGGTTACAGGAACAAATGTCGACATAGACAGCATAATGTTGATCACAGGAATATCATCTTAAGTTAGCATTCATGCTTGGCAAATATCATAATGGAGCATTCGTAAATAAGCATTCAGAGTTCCATCATGTAAATCATCTGGCTTTACTGACTGGGCACGTCAGACCATAACCAATATATATAGGAAGGCTCCTAGACCTAACCTCGTCTAGCGAATATCCCTTCACGTAAAGTTCAATATATATATTTTTCATAAAGATATAGGAATCCCAGACATGGATTCTCACATGTAGCAGTGATCTCTTGGTTCATCGAGCGATAGTACAGGCATCCCTTTTTCTCACTCGATAAATACAAAGTATATGAATTTCAACATGGCTGTGCTTCTCTCGTGAGCTTCACTCACTATTGGATACAGACCAAAATTGGTCATTCGTTAAATGTCCTCATTTCTTCATAGCTTCTATCATAGAGGTAATTGAATAATATCATATAATCTAGTGCTGATACATAGGAATGTCATCTTCCTTTGAATAAATATTCTTTTCAAAAGTACCACTGTGCATCTGCTTATCGACAACGATGGCGAAGCCCAAGTTCATAATAAATTGTGGTTTTACCTTTCTATGCGAAATATAACTTTGCCATTCCTTGGCAAAAGAGAATAAACACTGGGGTAAAGTACATACAACATGTCTAAATGACTATCACTTTTCCCCATCTACTTATAGATCACTTTTCGGCGATAAGCCGGCTACAACAAAATTCGACATCCCGACAGGATGACAGCCATGAATCACACCCCCTGCTAGCGATACTTCCGCTGCATAGCCTTTGACCTTTTCTAGCGACAACCAACATAGTTCGACTTAGAAATGTAAAGATATCCATATATAAGACAGACTCGTCCTACTCATACAAACACTACGTATAAATTCAGGCCATAGATATACTGAAGCAAGAACAATCTATTCCTACCCAGCCAAAGAATAAATCGCAGTAGGCCTAGAATCGTCCGCGGAGTCCGATCGAAGATGACGGAACTACTTTCAAGGGAAGTAACTCAAAAATGACTTCTCCTTAAGCACTTAAAAAAGGAAATACTTTGTTTACAAAATATTTGCGAACATAATAAGTATACACCTCTAAAAAAATCTGTCGTAGAAGAAAAGTAAAAGAGAGAAGATTTCTCGATTTCAGAGATAGCCTCTATCACAGTCTAACCATACTCACTCGTGGAAATCTATTGCTATTACTATCTCTCACTGTGACTATCACTTATTCAAATCTATTCAGAGGGACCAAACCCAAGTCTTAATTCTCTCCTATTAATAATCTACGACATTATTCATAGTTTGTTTTCACGTTCGTGCATATTTGTCACATAATTGTGCGCATGAGTAGGGCAGTGTAACTTGTGTTTTCTTACAGGGAGAGAAAGTACGTCTGATTTAAAGTGTTAGCCGTCCAGATAGGCTGGATTATATAAATTATTCTATCCAGAGACTGTCCTTTCTCTTACACGATCACCTCATGATAAAACTATTTCTTACCCTTTACTTTCACATTGTCATCACTATCACCTCTGCTCAGAAAGGACTATAAACAACTTACCTATCTGTGTAAAGATTTCTATAGTAGTCCTCAAAAAGCTTTAGCTATATGTTGTGCCTGCGTTTGTATGTCTCCATGTGAGTCAACTATTTGGCCCATTTGCTTGCTTCGCTGTATGTTTTGTTCTATTGCCATGTATTGTTTGCTGGGTATCTCTTGTGTGATTGTTGTCGTAGATTTTCGATAGGAATTTAAGACATAGATTGGTCCCTGCTAACTAGATTAGAACAGTGATAGCTCAGTGAGAGGTAATGTAAAGAAAATAGATTTTCACGAGTGAGATTGTGGAAAACTAGTTAGAATCTGTCCCAGAAATCTAGAAGCTTCTCTGACTCAGCCTATCTCTACAACAGAACTTAGTTTGTCAGACCGTCTACTAGAATATATATTAATATATATCACCCCCACTCACATACACACACATAAGTGACGACAGTTAGACGCACAGACGTGAAAAACTACATCAATGGAATGTAGATCTTTTGGGACAAGCTGACCGACACACGTAAATAAGGTTTATGTAAATTGTATTTATCATAAAGAACTTTACAACAACAATATCAGGCGAATATCAAATCAAATACAAATAAACATAAGTTAATGAATTGATTAAAGAGTTAGACTCATAGGTTTAATCCTCCCTCCTTCTGTTGAGACAAGATCCCGTAATGAAGAAAGTTATTAACCCCCAAAAGAGTTAACGGTTTATACACTATGGTCTAGGATTTCCCTCTATAGTTAAGAACAGAGTTTTTACATTAATCTATTCTAAGAGGAAAACAGCATTAGCAAAACTTGCATAAAGAAAATACACAGTGGGTGAATGAATTTATACGATCAAAGAACCACCCATTCCTGCTTTCTTTCATTCCATACAACAGTGGCCACTGACATTCGTTCTTACATACAAACTTGATTTTCACCTTCTGGCGCAAACTTTAGGACATACACATTCAGCACATCCAGTGTTCTTTTGGCAATGAGAACCCCAGCTCTACAGAGACAGGTTAAATCCAATTTTTCCGGGGAGCGTTCTCTTTACGACTACATTTTTCTGGATTACTGTTTATGTCACTTTACATCAGTTCAAGTAATATATGTCACAGTGTCAGAATCTTGAGGTTTCCAGTACTTAGGACATGTCAGGTCGGCAACTTCTCTCAGTATAAAATTCTTGGTCACACCACAAATGATAACACCGTCGGAAATGTTAATGTTTGTAATTTCGCCATATGGGCTGAATGTAAATGAGATTTTTTGGAAAGAAATATAATCTGGCTCGATAGGCCCAGTTACAGCATTAAGTCGTAATGTCCTTTAGGCTGGTACTCTGTCTCTTTCTGGATGCAAACACAAATGCCAGACAGGTTTACCTTGAAGACCCACGTATTTAAGTACAAAATGTTCTTTCTTTGGTTATTCTCAGATATACATTGAATGGAAGCCGCTGGTAAAATTTTAGGGTTTGACCCAAATACTATATAGGGAGAAAAAAAAAACAAATACTTAACATAATATAGTATTATTCACAATCCTATCCTTACCCCACGTAAAATATAATATATTCATTCACTTAAGTTATTATAACTTTAAATATACTACAAGCTTAGAACTTGTCTTATCGTTTAAAACTTCCGTGAAATAAATTATGCTCATTTAAAAAAAATCCAGTCATCATGAATTAGAAAAGAACATATTTCGTCAATACTCATGATGAATCAGTGCCTTTACTTAGTGAGTTAAAATATTCTCTGACTGGTTACTAGCAGTAATTAAATTTATACTTAGCTGAAAGAGTTTTCCAGAAATTATTTATTAGTTCTGCTATCCACTGTAAGTCAGTAAGACTTAAAGAAATATTTTTGACGCTTTAACTAGTAAATCACTCTGCACACAATCTAGTGAAATTTAATTGACGATCTAACTAGATAAATCACTCAACTACTAGTAGATATATTTACCTTCACCCAAACTACTTCTAGACTATTCAAGAAACTTTACTTAATACAAAGGATTTCTAGAAATCGCCGCTAGACGCCTTAAAAAGCTGAGGAGTACTGAGAAACTTTTTAGTTAGAATACTCTGGTATATATACGTTAGAGATAAAAGGGAATGTTACATTATTCACCTAGAACCAGACTCTCCAGACTTTACATCTACGGGGATTCTCGTTCAGATTTCGAGATGAAAAGAAATCTACGCACTCGAGCAGAGAGACCAGAACTCCACGTTATCGCTAAAATCAGGCATATACGTAATTGCCCAGACCGTGTTTAATTATTTTATTACTTGCAGACATGGTCATCGAGCGAAATATAGCGAGCCCATCTTTGATCTGGCAATTCGCCGTGATTAATTAATTCACTAGCGTACAGTTTTACAAGGGAAGTAATAAAAAGTTGTCTACCTCGGTTCCACTATCATCTGCTCTAGTACTAAAATTATAATTCCCCTTTTGATCGCTGTCTAATCTCTTACCACGATTTTCCAATCGTTGCTGAAAAAGATCTCCAGGTAACGTAGCTTATTAGTCTGCTCGTGAACAACATCAAAGAAATAGCAAACCGCAATAAAATTTGCGTGCTAATGAGAAACAGGGCAGATATCTGAGTATTTAGAGGTTTTGGGTTAACCAACAGGCGTAGGCGAAGAGGCTAAGTTAAAGGAAATTGTAGATAAAGAAGGTAGATAATATGAAATCTATTATCATAATCTGTCACAATTGTGTTCAATTCTGTCCGTAACAGGGCACCTCTTAATCTATGGTGTTGATTTTGTTCTAGTTGTTCCTGCAATGTAATGTTATGAGGTGCTGTTTTATCAATTAGAGTTGCGAGTTTGATGGCTTGTTCTATTATCTTTTCCTGTCGAATTTTGTCTCTATGAATCTTGGTTGCCAGTATTTGTGTTCTCTCGCGTATAGTACTCTTTAATAGCTCCCAGTGTTGTTGTGTGTTTTCAGTGGGTAAATCTGTTGTGTATGTAAGAATGAGTTGCGTCATTTGCTTAACGTATGTTTTATTTTGCAGCAGTGTGTTGTTGAACTTCCAGAGAGGGGAGCGTTTGGATGTGATATTTGTGTGTGTGGTGTTTACAGTTGCCAAAACCGCTTTGTGGTCTGTGAATTTGAGTGTTTCTGGTAAGTGTTTGGACTCGATTGTGCATTGCGGTGATGGTTAATAAATTCTATCTAATCATGCTGTTCTGCCATGTGCGTTATTTGTGTGTGTGGTGTCAGTGCCCTTGGGATGTTTCTCTCTGTAGGTGTCCTTTAAGCTGTGCATGTCTACTATGGTTTGTAACATATCTAGCTGGTGAGTGCCTTCCTGTTTGCCAACCGAATATGTGTTTTGACATCCCCGTCTATAACATCCATTTTTGTCAGTATACAATTAAAATCTCCCATTAATATGATGTTTTGCCCCATGTATGAATGCGTGAGTAGGCTTTCTAGGCTATCATAAAACAAGGATTGGTGTCTGTAATCTGGTGGTGCATGTATGTTTACTATGGTGTATGTGTGTGTGTTGTTCCTTACCTGAACTATGGCTATTCTACCCTTACTATCTCTGTTTTTCCTGATAATTTCCCACCTATCCGAAATCTGTACGATAGCTACCCCTTAACCTATATTCTGAACACTAAGGCTAAAACATGAATGTCTAAGTCCTAATTTTGTCGTGATATGGGCTGCGTGTTCGTCTGTGTGTATATTGTTCATTGTGTTACTGTCCCTTGAACGATGTTACCAGTATAAAATCATGGTATAAAAAATCTGGATGGTATTTGTTTATGAATGTATAAAATTATGGAAATGTTATGTAATTTTGTGCGAAAGGCCACGAATATTAACACTAATTATTCTAATTTCTGCCGCCGTTCCTGAAATGTGGTATTTGCTAATAGTGTAATTACATAAAAATGGATGTTTGAGGTCAGGGGAAAACGTCTTTACTCTGTGTTATCAGAGCTCTCCAGCACAATGCCGAGTCTCGGGGTGGTGTCTGACAGTGTTCTACGTCTGGGTGGTGTTTCCATATGTTGCTTGTGTGTCTTTTCTTTGTTTGGACTTGTTGGGCTATTGTTTTTATAAGCTTGCACTGGAGTAGGAAAATGCTTGGGGTCTATCATCGTAAAGTTCGGTGTGTCTTGTGTAGTGTAGTTGCCCTCAGAGTGGTTTAGAAATTTAGGCAGCACTTTGTGCCGGTCAAAAATAAAATTTGTGCTTTCGATAGATTCTACCCATCAAAAGAAACTCGTGTTATACATATTTATTGACTTAAATTGAGCCTAGCGTGTATTTATTTATCACATATAAAATATAACTCTATATTTCTATAATACCAACAAACGACCGAAATATTTTCTTCAAAAATTAAAATGCACTTTAATTGTCTTCTTTGCTGCAAAAGTATTACAAACAAAATTTTATAAACTAACTACTTAATTCTTTTAAATTTATGACTAGCTGTTTTGCTCATATTATTCCCCTTGTAATAAAAATTACGTCCCTTAGATAAAACGCATAAATGTATCTTAACGTTTAAGTATGAGGGAAAAAAACAATGCGATGGTAGTTTAACATTTATTAGAGTTCCCAATGTCAATCTCTGGTTGTGTAGCGAATACAGAAAGTTAGTTAAAAGTCAGAGTCTTTGTGTGCTTGTTGTATATGTGGGAACTGACTTTTGTCCAACCCCCCCTTTCCCCCCCACTTACTTTCTTTTTCTCCAATGCGTATGGAATCAATACTTGCCGAGTTTGTATATGTAACCCGTCAAGCACTCCAACGGAGGCGACTAACAATCATTAATGTGACTGCCATTATAAAAAAGCCTATATGTGTAAAACTCGACAAATAAGAGGTAGTGCATAGGGCTGGCCACTTCATCATAAGAAAATTGCTGCAGATAACACCAATGCACGTGCACTCGGTTTATGTAAGGAGGGCCCATTTAAGTGGTGGTGTTCATGCTTCATAGGGAACGAACAAATAGAAATTGATGACGATGATGATGATGGTAATTGTTTTAGATGTACACTGACGATGAGCGTCTGATTTAGAGAGTAGTTAAAGCGCGTAACTCTCGAAGTAAATTAACCAGCTTCCAGGTTAAAAACATGTTAGCGTCACGCTATAATATATCCAGTCGTAAATGGGTCCCTGGCAGAGCTCTTGAGTTAGGGAAGATAAAGGTAACGAGAAACAGAATTGGTCACCTGACCTCATGAAGCTGGACTTCCGTAAAGTAAAGTCTCTAACACTTCAAATCCCTGTGATAGTATCTGTTACGGGACTATCCTTCATCATCATCAGGTGTCATCTCCACAACAAAGGTCGGCGGTAATAGATTTCCAACATCTTCTGTGTCTTGTCTTGATGTTCCACTCATAGGCTTTTTCCTCTCCATCTCTTGTCTTGATGTTGAACTCATAGGCTTTTTTCCTGTCCATCTCTTGATGTTCCACTCATAGGCTTTTTTCCTGTCCATCTCTTGATGTTCCACTCATAGGCTTTTTTCCTGTCCATCTCTTGATGTTCCACTCATAGGCTTTTTCCTGTCCTTCTCTTGTCTTGATGTTCCACTCATAGGGCTTTTTTGTTTAACGTTGATCTTCTTCTTTTAGTCCCGTTTTCTAGTTCCGAGGTTTTAAACGCACAGTTTACTTTTTTTATCTTACTCTTTACGTTTTACTCCATACATATGCTTACAGATTGTTACTCAATGGTGCCCGAAACACAGTCTGCCGAAAAATCCATGTTTCAACACAAAAATCAGAACACCCAACTCAAATGTCCTAGTCTGGGGTAAACACCCCCCCCCAACCACTAACACCTAATCGGGGGGGGGGGGATAATCAATCAGACCCAAACAGCCCGGGGGGGGGGGGGG